>JAVIWC010008520.1:600000-900627 GCA_031894815.1 Creontiades dilutus | reverse complement strand
AGGTGAGTAGAACAGCACGAATTAGCTTAATTTTAGCTGCAGTAAATACTAAGGTTTCCTTGCCAAAATCTCACTTGCTACAAGCAGATCTCACTCCCTACAATTTAAAGGGCTATTGGCTGGATATTGTAGGGAGTGAGGTTATAGCCTTTCACCGCCTTTACAAGCCACAAATCAATTGGTTGTACCAAAATGTTGTCAACGAACTTCCAACAACTAGACTAATTGTCAACAAGTGCGATCAAGTTTCTCTTGCCACAGTCAGAATGTTATTGGAGTAGGGAGTGGGAGTTAAAAAACCCACACTGCTGCCTCCAGGGATGGTTTTCCCGGTAGTACGGACTGGAAAGGTGTAGGCAAAATCCAACCACCACCGTTGGGACCATCTTGAATTAGGGATGTCAACAAAACAGAAGCAACTTCATAAACACCCTTTCCTGCCAGTGGGGAGCTACTTTTCAAAACATTGTAGGGAGTGAGGAAAAACCGTGTGACATTGAAATAATGGGCTGATAAGGCTACTTGATTTGATTCAATTTTTTTCCTGAGGCTGATATCCATTGTAGATGGTATATTCTTTCATAGTGTAAGTGGATATAACAGCCCCAATAAATATTTCGCTGTGTAGTGACGATGGAAGTGTATAGCTCCAGTTAGTGACAGCAGTAGGGAGTGAGAAATGCGGACTTTGGTATTTTCTCCTGGGTCCTGTAGGCACTACTTCTACATACTTTTCCATGGAACATGTACATCCACATAGGAGAAAATTTTAAAACGCTTACAAAATTATATTTAGTTGAGATTTGACGGCAATACCAGTACCATAAATGTAACCGAAATTTGGAAATGACCCTTATAAGGTAACGGTACCGGTAGTGGCCACAGTTAAGAATTTTTTTCTTTAGTTTTGACAATTGTGGGCCAACAGTAGTACTGACTTTCTTCAGGACTCATTTAGAATATAGCCCGACTCTTCCCTAACATATCCATTGCCTAAAACTATCAAAAGAACAATTTTTTCTATTTTTTATTAATTTTTTCTCACACCTTTATTTTGATCTAGTAGTGGCCACATCAAATTACGAAATTTCCAGTAGTGGCCACGTGCATGTCTCAGTAGTGGCCACTTGACATTTTGCCCTCCTTACGTGTTTAATATCATTAAATTCAATACCAGATGAACAAAATTGATTCTATCCAGTAGAAGCTCTAGGATACAGCCCAACAAACGAGGCAACTAGGGACGGTCATATTGAGAAGTTTACCACAATTTCCAATGATGCTCTGCGCACTCCTAGTTCAACCTCTGACTACAAGATGACATGAGCTGTACCTCCTGCAAGTTTGAAGCCACTAGGAGACCGGGAATCCTTATTTCTCAAATATAAACTTTAAAATGGCCACTACTGGAGCAGTGGCCACTACCGGTGCCGTTACCTTACAAGTAAATTATTATATATCAATCAACAGTTTTTCCTCCTTTTTTCGGTAACTAATACAAATCCAATAGTTTAACGATATAGTGTAAATAACTTGAAAGCAGCATGTTTAGTATTTTGTGGAAGTTTCAACTTTTGGTAGGTAATGAACCAATAGACCGTTATTGTAGAATTCTTAACGGAAAAGTCGTTTATTTTAGATTTCACCTCATTTTCTAGTTTCACCTAGAAACTAAATTATGAAAATGCTTGTACGGTAAAGATGAAGGTAGGGATTGTTAATAATAGAGTTTTTGTTTCTTTCTACACTTTCTTTTTAGAATAAATGCAGGAGTAATAAAGTTGAGACTTCAATTTGAGGGTCTCATGCGAATTTCTATAGAAGAATCTTAGTGGTCGGGAAACTACTTTTTTGAAAGTTCAGTGTTTTAGTTGGTCTTCAAGAACCAGAAGCAGTGAATACAATCAAGAACTGAAGCAGTGAATACTTGTGTGTGTGTGTGTGTGTGTGTGAAAGTTCAGTGTTTTAGTTGGTCTTGTTGACAAGAACTGGAGCAGTGAATACTTTAATGTACTTTTTGTAACCCAGCAAGCGGAAATTGGCATGTATCATCATGAATTACGTGATGTAAATTATTGCGATAGCTTTACAGTTCTTTGTCGTTTTCCCAGGTAATAACGGGCGTAAAAACTCCTAGCACACACAACCTAACTACCAAACATTTTTTTTTTTCTTTCGAAAATATCCTTCAGATAGCCTAATGACCGCGAGTAGGCTGGGCGAGAGGAAGCTAATAGCACTATTAGATACCATGAGCGCCCAGTAACGATGAAGACTTTCCTTAAGTAGTCAGCATGATTCGTTCGAATGCTGGTGGTATAATTGCCGCCATAGTACGTGGCTCATATATGATATTGAGTTGCGTTAATCCTTGCAACACGTTTGACCTAGAACTAGCTAAAACGATGCTATGCAAATACACCGAATAATAGTAATAACCATAAAAGTAAGTAGACATGATAAGCAGAAGGTGCATGGCATTCAGCAAACCCTCCTTGATTACATGCATTTTTTTTCTTAATTACTGAATACAGACGTTTCCCGATAATGCGAGTTTTTCAACATGGTTGTTCGACGACAGAGAACAATTTGAAACCTTCAACTCCATTAAAATAAAACTCTTGAGATTTTATGGAACTACAAGCTGGCAATAAAATACGTGAGGCGATCACTCACCATTATCACATAAAAGTCCAGCTGAAGTCCTGTTTTTTAATGTCCGTCCTAATTTCTAAATGACGTCCGATAAAAATAATTCAAAGTGGAATTTACACTCCATTATCAACCATAAATTCCAAACCGTTTAAATGGTCTAGGTTCGCTATCATGATACCGATACCATCACTAAAATTAAACTTAATAATTTAAACAAAAACTGTGTTAGTTTACTTTCTTTGAGGAATTACGAGTACTATTGGTGTATAGGACACTGTAAAGGTTTTGTAAATTGATGACTTTTATAATATAAATAAATAATAAATTGTACAAAATTTTGATACTTGGGTTACATTGTTCAATTTTAGAGAATGCCTATAATTTTTTGGTTTATCATTTTCAAGAATGAACCTTCATAATCGAGCAAGAAACAAATATTGGTCCAAGATTATTTGTTGTTACACGTATCAAGCTCCGGATATCGAATTTGAACGATTGAATTTGACTGTGTTTTTGTTCCTCCGAAACTACAAAAACCACATTTAGTTCAGATGGAATTCAATTATAGACATCAGTTTCTGCAAATGCGAGAATTGAGAGAAAATCGATTTTTACTTGTAAAAAAACGCTGCAAATTCTTCCACTGGGGTTTATTATTCAATTGGCTTGCGTTCATGATTTGAATTTCTACTAAGCTTTGGAGTGTGCGTGTTTCGCAAGTTATACCTAGAGCGATTATTGAATTTCAGGAGGCACACAAATATGATCAACTGATCAATCCAAATAGATATTTTGGTTGAGAACTGATTTACGTGCTCTATGCATACCTCCTGAAATTCAAAAATCGCTCTAAAACCTGTGAAACACGCACACTCCAAAGCGTAGTAGAAATTCGAATCATGAACGCAAGCCAATTGAGTAATAAACCCCAGTGGAAGAATTTGCAGCGTTTTTTAAGGTTATCAGAATACTTCAACCCGTGTATCGGCTATAAACCCTTTTAGGAGTTCACTCCAGTATCCACATTACTACATCACTACGTCACTAGGTTACTGATATCAACACAAAAACAATAATAAACCAAAATAACGCGAATGTTGGCACCATAGATCGGGAATGGTTTGAGCTACGGACCTGGGAAAGGGCTCATTCGATTCCTCGTGGAGTGTTCTTCAAAAAGAGTACAAATTTAGGTCGCCCTGACTTTTTTTGTGGTTTTTAGGGATTTTACAAAACTTCGACAGCCCTTAAAGGGCACTTTAAATTGTGAGAGAGCTGGCTCAAGAATTGAGGCGTCGTCGGACCAACATGGATTTTTCCTGAAAATTTCAGATCTTTTGCTCCAGCCGTTTGGGGTTCAGGGGGGGGTTAGAATTTTTTTTCAATTGCGATTACAATCGTTTATTATTGAATAATAAACCAAAATCCAATAAAATTGACTGCCGTTTTTGTTCTGTTTGTCCTTATGTCTTCCAAACGTTTATGGAAGTTCGCTCTTATAGCCATGCTGAATGACTGACTATTATCTGATCATTTCAATCTAGTTATCTTATTATTGTCCTTTCCTCTTGAATTTCGTTTTTGTTCATTTATTGATTCTTCGTTTTGTATTTTTCCTTTATTATCAATTGAGCTGCTGTTTAAATGGCTGCAAGCTTTTGAAATTGAATAAATGAACTATGCACACTAGCTGACTTTTTGAGGTTACAGTACGTGTCGTAGCAAACAGAACTAAGTCATTTCGTTCTTGACAGACCTTTCCGTAGAATTGCTCCGCTCCTCTACACTAGAGAATAAAATACCGCAGACATCATACATAATGTATTGTTTATTCTCACATCACGCACGCACTGTAATAATGACAAGTTGCGAGGGTCCGTAAACTTCTGCAGCCAGAAGGAGCCCACGCCGGATCAAATGAAGCGGGGGATCGAGGCGCGGTTTCGAGGTCAGGACACGGGGCTTGGGCTTGGCTTGAGGGGGTTCACGCGTTCAAGGTTCAAGGAAATGGTGGGAACACATCAGTTGTTCCATTTTGTTGTTTTCTTTCTTTTTCTACTGATTCAGTGATAATTGCTCGGACCTCTTTCTTTCATCACTTGAAACCTCCTCGAATTTCGGTTGAGCTGAGGGAGATCGCACGGAAAAATAGTAGCGACTGTCCAATGCCCAGAAAAACAACTTTGTACTTAGTACCTAGTCTTAAAGGGAAGTATGGATTAGTTCATATCACGCGACAACAAATCAATACACCAAATAGTCACAAAAGGTTCTTACCTACGTAATCCATTTAAAAACGTGATTTGAATTTCTACTAAGCTTTGGAGTGTGCGACTTTTACAGGTGATAGAGCGATTATTGAATTTCAGGAGATATGCAGAGAGCACGTAAATCTGTTCTCAACCAAAATACCTATTTGGATTGATCGGTTGATCATATTTGTGTGCCTCATGAAATTCAATAATCGCTCTATCACCTGTGAAACATCAAAGCGATTATAGAATTTCCATCATGAATCATGCCCCAGTGAAAGAATTTTTAGCAAGGTTCTTACAATGGATGAATTTTTCCATTTAAAAATTAAATGTATTTAATATTCATTTGAAAATTTTAAATTTCGTAAGATATATTAGCATGCTTCAACATCGGTTATAAACCCGTTTAGGTGTTCACTCCAGTATTCACATTCACTACATCACTAGGTTACTGCTATAAAAAACAAACAATAATAAACCAAAAACGCAAATGTTGGCACCATAAATCGGACCATACATCGGGAATGGTTTGACCTACGGACCTGTGGAGGAGCTCATTCGATTCCTCGTGGAAAGTTCTTAAAAAAGAGTCCAAATTTAGGCCGCCTTGACTTTTTTTGAGGTTTTTAAGGATTTTACAAAACTTTGATAACCAGCTTAATAAGCACTTCAAATATAAAGAATTGGGGCGTTGTCGGACCAATATTGATTAAAAATTTGTTTTCAAGAGCGATTACAGTGGTTTATCATTGAATAATAAACCAAAATCAATTGTGCAATTAAAAAAAAATGATTTTCCGAAATTTTTTTCATAGAAACAACATGATAACTAGATCGTCAAGAGATCCTTTAAATGAATGTGAACCTATGGTTCCAATCTTTTGATGATCAGCATTTTCCTTCTAACAAGTATCTCTTCATCATTATCCTGTGCCAAATATTGACCAATATTGATTTTTCCTGAAAATTTCAGATTTTTTGCTCCAAAGGGGTGAAATTGCGTACGGCGTACGGACGGAAAAATTTTTTCCATTGCAGATTTGGATTCTGATCCTTTGAAACGTAAACCATGAAATTTTCAGCGGGGGTTAAATTTTTTTCTTTTTTTTTCAAGAGCAATTTCAATGGTTTATTATTGAATAATAAACCAAAACAACGTGAGCATCAAATTCTAAATGCATGAGAACATCTTAAATTATTTCATAGATAGTACGAAACGGCTTACTATTGTCAGTTATGTACGTTCAAATCTAACTTTACAGTGATATTAATTATTGGTACACCATGAATCGTATTAAGTGTTCTGGAACCAGCAGAGGTTGGGTCTAGCCCAATATCTGACTGATACACTGGCGATCACTATTGAGATCAGAACCGAATTCATCCGATTTCAAATCGTCTGATATTGAAAGCAGTTTTTTGGGTCAAACACCACTATCAAAGAACTGTTATAAGTAGTTGAGACGGTTGTCAGGATGAAAGTTACTCATAAAATTATGTCATAATGACTATGAATCAAGACTGCTCTTAGGCTCATTGAAAAACAACTTTTTATCGTGGTTGTGAGGTGGTAATGGCGGATCTTAAAGCCGAGGGGAAAACAATATCCCATCCAGGAACAAAAGCTAAAATCACCAAGCGTTGAATAAAGTAATTTTTGGATTATTAACAACAATAAAAATGCTTTGATTATAGTTTTGGTTTATTATTCAATAATAAACCATTGCGATCGCTCTTGAAACAAAATTTTAACCCCCCTGAAAATTTCATGGTTTACGTTTCAAAGGGTAGAATCCGAATCTGCTGAACTCCAAACGGCTGAAGCAAAAAAGCTGAAATTTTCAGGAAAAATCAATGTTGGTCCGGCGACGCCCCAATTCTTTAGCCAGCTCTCTCACTTGGTTTAAAGTGCCCTTTAAGGTTGTCAAACCTTTGTAAAATCAAAAACCTCAAAAAAGTCAAGGCGGCCTAAATTTGTACTCTTTTTGAAGAACACTTTCCACGAGGAATCGAATGAGCCCTCCCCAGGTCCGTAGGTTAAACCATTCCCGATGTATGGCCCGATTTGTCGTGACAACATTTGCGTTAGTTTGGTTTATTATTGTTTTTGTTTTTATATCAGTAACCTAGTGATGTAGTGATGTAGTAATGTGGATACTGGAGTGAACTCCTAAAAGGCATTGTAGCCGATACACGGATTGAAGCATTCTGATAACCATAAAAAATCACTTGGGTTTATTATTCAATTGGCTTGCGTTCATGATTTGAATTCCTACTAAGCTTTGGAGTGTGCGTGTTTCACAGGTGATAGACCGATTATTGAATTTCAGGAGGCATACAAATCTGATCAACCAAATACCTATTTGGATGATCAATCATTCTGATATGCATTCGCTAGCACTGATATTCAATTGGCTTGCGTTCATGATTTGAATTTCTACTAAGCTTTTTAGCATTCCCTGTTTCATTTTATGAAACGATGGAAAGCACATTCTTTTCTTTGAATTTAAAATGGTTCTAAGGGTTTAGTTACAGTTAATTTTTCTTGTTTTGACAATTGTTCATGATTTGGAATTTAGAATATAACGCTGCAAATTCATTCAATCTAGATGGCCATGAATTTCAGGAGATATGCATAGAGCACGAAATCTGTTCTCAACCAAAATACCTATTTAGATTGATCAGTTGATCATATTTGTGTGCCTCCTGAAATTCAATAATCGCTCTATCACTTGTGAAACACTGGACACTCCAAAGCTTAGTAGAAATTCAAATCATGAACGCAAGCCAATTGCGAAGAATGTGCAGCGTTTTATGTTGAAACTCGATTCTCCCAAGCAACCTAAACACTTTCCTAATTTCTTTGCAATTTAAAATGTAAGCTGTAATTGTAGACATCATTCGTTGGATGGAAAATCATAAATTAGTTTTAAGTTATAAATTTTGTCGAGAATTTCGAGTTGGGTCAAAAAAAAAGTTTGAAAAGCCCTAAAAACTTCACCAAGGAAGTGAAAGCATTGTTCAATTGTGGGATGTGAAGAATTTCTCTACTATCCGGAATTCACTACATTCTGGCGATTTAAAAGACCTGAACATTGTTTCATTCGACTCGGTCTCCCGGCTAATCTTTGTGAAGGGATTCATACTCACTTGTTACGGACAGACGCATACATTCACTTCCTTCAATCAGAAGAACATGAGGTTACTAATTAGTTTTTAACCCATGTCCAAAGTCTTGTATTCAGCGAGTTCCAGTGAACTTCTTTTCAAGATAATTACATCAAGGAAATCCCGCTGTTTAGAGGGGCGATATATAGCTTTTCCAAGTCAGATTCAGACATTTCCAAACCAATTTCAGAATTTTCCATTTCAATTTCAGAATTTTCCATTTCAATTTCAGAATTTTCCATTTCAACTTCAGAAACCGCTCCCACCCGGATAATGATCACATTCTGAAATTGAAATGGAAAAGTCTGAAACCGACATGGAAAAGTCTGAAATTAAAACGGAAAATTCTGAAATTGGTTTGGAAATTTCTGAATCTGACTTGGAAAAGCTATAACCATAACCCTTTGTGGTGGGGGGGGGGGAGAGTGGAAATTCAATCCCCATTTACATTACCTATGAAACGGGAGTGTGACTTTCTGAATTCAACGCGTTTACCTTCAGTGTGCGTCAAGATTTGTACAAGAATCAACGAAAATCGGCGGAAATGGGAGAAAGTGTGGAAAATCGAACGTTACGCGACAGCCTACCTGACACATTTCCTGCAGTCTTCATATAGCGGTGAAATTCAGGTCGTGTTGGTCCTCAAGTGAGCCACATTAGTGACGTGATGTTCCGTGAGTTTTTTCACTCGAGTTCATAGACCTGATACTTCAAGTTTTAAAGAAAATAAAAAAGGAAATACAACGAGAGGATGACAAAAAATTATCTGCTCCCCTCATCGTGACGAATTCAATCTGCTACAGGTTGAAGCTTCACTCGTTAGACATTCCGACTGGGTTGCAGTGGATGTTGATACACATTTCTTAGCAAGCAACTTCAGAGTAGTCAAGCCTTTTGGGGATTAAAAGTTTTATTTTCATTCAATTTATGGATGAATATTGATACTAATGTGTTCGTTGAACTAATAGAGCAATCATTCTTGTAGTACTGACTGTACAACTCTGATTTGTGCTCTACTTTCTAATGACCAATCCGCGCACAAGTTTCAGTGTACTTGAAAAAACGTCTGCCAAGTGGGTGTGGCACATGACTGTATAGATCATTGAAAATTATTATTGACTAAATCAAACCGTACAATCAAACCGAACAATCCCTGAAAATTTCATCGAAATCGGTCAAGAACTCCCGGAGTTATGCTTGTGGCAAGGATTTCACGTTTGCGCATGCGCAGAGGCTACTATTGATCCGGGGGTCAAGAAACTTATATGGGACCATCTACACATCAAACCGAACAATCCCTGAAAATTTCGTCAAAATTGGTCAAGAACTCCCGGAGTTATGTGCGTAACAAGGATTTCACGTTTGCACATGCGCAGAGGCTACTATTGATCCGGGGGTCATGAAACCTATAGGGGACCATCTACACTCCAACCCGCACGATCCCTGAAAATTTCATCAAAATCGGACTATAACTTCGTGTAGTTTTGCCCGTAACAAGGATTTGCTGACACACAGACACACACACAGACATACAGACACACACACAGACACGGAACCAAAATTGTTCAGAAAGGTCTAAAACGCAAAATGTGAGTGGAATTTTTGATTTTAGAGACAAAAAAAATTTTCACATTCCGAAAGTGAAAACAATGCTTCCGCTACCTTGGTAGACTCGGAAGCAATAGGTATTATCTTCTTACATTGGATGCCGTCCATCAAATATAAATTCATATTCCAACTCATTGGTCATACAGCCCACTTACTTACTCGTAATAAGTATAAGGCATTTCCATGTTTCCCGTTCAGACATTTCAAACCGTTTCCATATCAGATTAAACCTTTCCAGACCAAATTAAACCTTTTCCATATCAGATTGAACCTTTTTCAAGACCAAACAAAATATTTTCCAAACCAAAAGAAACCTATTGAGAAAATGAGTGAAATAAGATACCTTGATATATAGGTATCCTGCAAATTGCAGGTAAATGCAATTTTTCCTATCGTAGAAAGACGTTGACACAATAAAAATGCTATGCATTTTAGGCATAATATTATCGAAGTAGATCTCACCTAAGTAGAACAGGAAAAAAAATAGTTAAAAGGTAGGGTCATGATTTATGTGGTTCGGAAAAGATTTCTTTGGTTTGAAAAAGGTTTCATTTGACTTGGAAATCCTTTATAACTTACCTAATTTAATTTTAGCAATTTCATTTAAACTAATTTTCATGAAATATCAAAATTTCCCATATTGATATTCTTGATACTTCAACCCCAATCAACCCAACTTTTTTTACTTCATTGAATATTAGGAAACATTATTTTAAATAACATCGCTTGTTGAATAAACAGAAATCGAATACGTTTGTAGTTATCTTGAGGTTATTACAAAAGAAAAAAATTGAATTTTTATGAGCAAAAGCAATTATTTCTGGCTTTTGCTGCCCCCATTTTTCGTTGCGTTCTTGTCTACAACAATAAACGATTAGCGAATCGATGCCTAATTACTTCTGATCACTTTTCTTGAAAATCCATTCGTGATTTTGAGTAATATGAAAGAATACACTCCCGATTTTATCAAGACATCTAGTATCGATCAGTGATGTGCTTAACAATTGATGTGCGAAGCAATTGTGAAACTCCTCGTGCGCCCGATCATGGAGTACGGGAGCCCCATATGGTCGCCATTCTACGGGGAGTATAAGGATCGTCTGGAGAGTGTTCAGCGTAGGTTTTCGCGGTATCTCTGCTTCAAAACGAGAGTCCCGGCTACCCATGATCAGTTGGCTGTTCTTGCAGCAAAATATAACCTGCCCAACTTGATTGACCGTCATTTTATGGCGGACATAGCATTTTACCATAAATTGGTCAATGGTGCAATTCACTGCCCATCCCTGCTGTCAAGAGTGGACTTCCAGGTTCCAAGCTACGCAACTCGATCCAACTCATTGTTTGTTGTGCCATTTGCTGCATACAACTACCTTCTTCACCGGCCTATGCTTCGAATGCCACGTCAAGCTAATGCGCTCATAGAATCCACCGCATCGATTTTTTTTGTGATCGCCTTCCGCATCTCAAAAGGTGTCTCACATCATTCCTTCTCCAGCAAAAGTGACTAAACATCCTTTACCAACTGTCTCTCACTTTTTCTCTCACACATTAAATCTGTTCTTTTTTCCCTTCAATATTTATCTCATTAACTGTATTTATTTCTATCTGCATTGTTATGTAGCGTATACTTTCTTTTTGTAATTGGCGATTGCCGTGTAATAAATAAATAATAAATAAACTAATATTTGAGAGTATCCGTTACTTATGATACAGAGACATACAAATATTAGTTATGTCGTATTCGTCGTATGTATCTGTATCGTGTATCCTGTCTCAAATTGAGACAAACCAAAAATATCGGTTACAAAGTATTAGTCAGCACTGAAAGTATCAGTTTGGTTCGGTGTAGGGTCTGCCACCTGTTCGAGATAAACCAAACTGATACTTTTAGTGCTGACTGATACTTTGTAAGCGATATTTTTGTCAGTATCACATACATTTCTGATGGCCAGTGACGGTTACAAAATATCGGTTACTGAAATATCGTCTCACCTCCAGTACCGCTACCCAATTCTACTCTAAAAGTAACTCATCCACGTCAGGTCAGGCCTCTCTGCCTTCCCAGGCAGTTCGGTTTGTTCTATGTTTTTGCAAGCTGATTCTGTGTATCACATGTTTTCATATACAAATTCATTTTGATGTAATCAATATTAAAACCTTCATTAAGTTCCTTTGTTCTCTCAGTTATTGTTGCCCGAAAGGTATTAAATCAGTTCAAGTAACGTGAAGATTTCACTCACTACTCAACGCGCTCGAATGGAAACCGACGAGAGAATGCGACAGGAGAAGATTACAGAACGGGAGAGACGGGCTGAGATGATTATGCATAAAACGTGTAGTTCTATATGAGGAGAAAGGAATGCAGAAATCCCTAAACAGGAATCCACCCGACATTTCTTATTAATCGAAAAAATTTACATGTGAATACGTGAACGTCTTCTTTATGAGACAGAATTATCTACCGCGAACTAGATATTACACCGAACTTGGTTGGTCAAGGGTATGGAAATGGTATTTATACACATCCTTCTATGCAATATCATTGCGAGTAGATCTAGACACGAGCTCGAGCTTGCTTCAGGTGAAAGGGGAAGGAAGAATTATTGTTGAAATCTAGATAGGTTTTTGGTTTATTATTCAATAATAAACCATTGTAATCGCTCTTGAAAAAAAAATTCTAACCCCCCCTGAAAATTTCATGGTTTACGTTTCAAAGGGTGTAGAATCCGAATCTGCAATAAAAATTTTTCCGTCCGTCCGCCGTACGCACGATTTCTGAAGCAAAAAAGCTGAAATTTTCAGGAAAAATCCATGTTGGTCCGACGACGCCCCAATTCTTGAGCCAGCTCTCTCACTTAATTTAAAGTGCCCTTTAAGGGTTGTCAAAGTTTGGTAAAATCCCTAAAAACGTCAAAAAAGTCAAGGCGGCCTAAATTCGTACTCTTTTTGAAGAACACTCCACGAGAAATCGAATGAGCCCCTCCCCAGGTCCGTAGGTCAAACCATTCCCGATCTATGGCCCGATTTATGGTGCCAACATTTGCGTTATTTTGGTTTATTATTGTTTTTGTGTTGATATCAAGTAACCTAGTGACGTAGTGATGTAGTAATGTGGATACTGGAGTGAACTCCTAAAAGGCTTTGTAGCCGATACACGGGTTGAAGCATTCTGATATGCATGAAAAAAACGCTGCAAATTCCTTCACTGGGGTTTATTATTCAATTGGCTTGCGTTCATGATTTGAATTCTACTAAGCTTTGGAGTGTCCGTGTTTCACAAGTGATAGAGCGATTATTGAATTTCAGGAGGCACACCAATATGATCAACTGATCAATCCAAATAGGTATTTTGGTTGAGAACAGATTTACGTGCTCTATGCACATCTCCTGAAATTCAATAACCGCTCTATCACCTGTGAAACACGCACACTCCAAAGCTTAGTAGAAATTCAAATCATGAACGCAAGCCAATTGAATAATAAACCCCAGTGAAAGAATTTGCAGCGTTTTTTCTATACGTGTTGCCTGATAAATTATTTACCTTGGAAAAACTCAAATTTTGAGCACATTCAGGAAAATTAAATTACTACTCACCAGGGGTGGTCGACTGGGCCTTCCTGGAACCATGGAACCTATGGACTGAAATTCTAAAACAGAGCCATCTGCAGGCTTTCCATCAAGTTTGCTATTTCGTTACTTGCAAAAACTCTGACTTAATTGTCAGACTTCAAAGTTTAAGAAACGATCAATGTGAATAATTGAGCTCACTCAGCCGATCAATATGGTTATTTAATTCGACTCGTGATGTTCCATAAAGGCTCTTGGTCACATTTTAACTTTCTTGGATGAACTGGACAGAGCGCTTCATTATCAGAATGAAGAACGCCATTTCAATCGTCTTATGCCAATCCAGAAAGGCAACCAGTGATACTGTCAACCTTTCTATCTAAAGCGAGTAGAAGAAAATTGAGCGCACTCAGATCACCATGCCGGACTCGATTGAATTTATCGATTGATCTATTGAAAGGCTCTCCCGATCTAATTTCAACTTCCCAGAGTGAACAATAAAGAATGAAGTTCACTCAACTGATGTAGATGGAGACTGTCCTTCAAACGTTTCTATTTCAACTTCCGCGGTGAACAGGAAACAACGTAACTCACTCATACACTTTTCCGCTAATTCTTAGATCAATATTTGGTTCGAATAACGTTTTCGGACATTTAAGTTGGGACTACATCGATGCTGAAACGAAAAAAGAAAAAACCAACCAAACCACCTTTGCGCAAATCACTGAAGACAGACGTGATCAATGGTACATCATCTAAATTGGGCGCTTACATACCTTGTAATTGTATTCTAGAAGCCTTAAACAGAGCTCTAATGATCGAATTTGAAAGAAATTAAAGTAAATAAATGGCAAATTTTGCCACAAGCGTCCTATAGATGATTTGTGTGTCTTTACAACTTGTTATTGACTTCTAAATGTCCCGGAGACGATAGGACGACTTCGTTACAAATATAACTCCGTCAGCAATAAAACTTTACTAGTCCCGCAAAAGTAACAAAAGTCGATATCTAAATTCCAACAATGGTGCAATTGTCTGCATACCGACATGGGAGTTGAAACACAAGAATGGAACAACTGAAATTTAACGAGACAAAAATAAAACACCTACCTACGATTCACTCGTTCGCAACTTTATAACTATCGTTATGAATGATCGATATCAGATTTTTTTCATCAACTACTTCGATCGCCAAAATTTACCAGGCGATTTTTATTAAGTTCAAATACGTTTTCACACGCTCCCTCTTTCTGTCAAAGTTCTAGCCCATAGATAGGGGGAACAGATGAAGTAAGGTTGCTCAAGTGGGCTCATTCGATTCATTGACGAGATGTCTATTAATAACGAACATAAAAACATTAATATTATTCCGAACATTATGATTTTGTAATATTCCAGTCCTTTGATTTCTCCTTTAGGATTGAAAGAGAGCAGTTCTGGAAAGAGCTCTCGAAGGTCGAAGGCGGACGGAAGGATTTTTTTTATTAGGTACTGGATTTTTGGATTCAACGCATATTGCAACCTAAATTACCAAATTTTGGTGGGAGGGGGTATGCTAAAAAGCGTATCATGCTCGATTACACATGTTCATTATTGAAAATAATTAACCACAAGAAAAACGATTCCAACTAAAATTCTAACACAAAAGTTCATTTTAAGCTTATTTTTTTAATGATTGGTCGTACCATTGAGAGTTTTGAACTACACGTCGGGAAATTGGGACTACCTGCTTCGGCTAAATTTATGTTGATTTAAAACCTATTCCAGTCGATTTTGCATAAAACAATTTATTTGGAAATTACATCCCACATGCCAATGTCACCAAAAACTTCTGTCGTCACAGGCACGACCCGTGGCCTGTCGTGCAGGGCTTCCTGAGCTACAAGTCTATGTACCAGCTTCTGTTTCGTACGAAGAGACTAATAAAGGACGATGTTCGTGGAGTTATATTTAAGACAGTCCCACTGCCATTGGACATCTAGAAGTCAGGAATAAGGTGTGTCTCTACGATAATTTGCAGCGTTTTTCGTCCATCTAAACTTCCTCGATCGTTCACATCAATCCGCCATCGTTGAATTCGGTCAACCAAAAAGCCAGTTTTATATTTGACGGGATGATATTGCCGATCGCACGAATTGCACGATCTAAGCCATTGTTAACCGTCGAGTCGCACAAAAGTAGGGAGCGGTGGGTCCGCGCCGTTTCGTCTGGAGAACGCCGACGTCAACCTCGAGCGGCCGAGCTGGCGGCCTCCTTCCGTCACCTTTTGCGACCCCTTTCGAACTCTCAAGCCTCCATTATACCCCGACTACCTCAGTTCCATTCTAATAACTTTCTCCCGGCACATATCACTAGTCACTCTTCCTGCGAATTAGATGTCACCAAATTATCCTGAAACCGCATCGTGGGGATGACTCTTTTGAACGATTTAAGGTCATGATTGCCTGGAACTCTCATCATACGGTTGGTTTCTTTTGGTTTATTATTCAATAATAAACCATTGTAATCGCTCTGGAAAAAAAAATTCTAACACCACCCCCCCCCCCCCCTGAAAAATTCATGGTTTACGTTTCAAAGGGTGTAGAATCCGAATCGGCAATAAAAATTTTTCCGTCCGTCCGCCGAAACGGCTGGAGCAAAAGATCTGAAATTTTCGGGAAAAATCCATCTTGGTCCGACGACGCCCCAATTCTTGAGCCAGCTCTCTCACTCAATTTAAAGTGCCCCTTAAAGGCTGTCAAAGTTTTGTAAAATCCCTAAAAACCTCAAAACAAGTTGAATCGGCCTAAATATTTTCCTATTTGAAGAACATACCATGAGGAATCGAATGAGCCCTTCCCCACGTCCGTAGGTCAAACCATTCCCGATGTATGGCCCGATTTATGGTGCCAACATTTGCGTTTTTTCGTTTATTATTGTTTGTTTGTAACATAGTGATGCCGATAGCGTCGAGTTGTAGTGAATGTGGATACTGGAGTGATAGCCGATACACGGGTTGAAGCGTTCTGATATGTATGAAACGCTGATAATATATAGGTAAACATTATAACTGGGGATTATTATTCTATATTATTACTGGGGTAAATAAGTATTCTTTCACTCGGGTTTATTATTCAATTGGCTTCTGTTCATAATTTGAATTTCTACTAAGCTTTGGAGTGTGCGCATTTCACAGGATAGAGCGATTATTGAATTTCAGGAGGCACACAAATATGATCAACTGATCAATCCAAATAGGTACTTTGGTTGAGAACAGATTTACGTGCTCTATGCATATCTCCTGAAATTCAATAATCGCTCTATCACCTGTGAAACACGCACACTCCAAAGCTTAGTAGAAATTCAAATTATGAACGCAAGCCAATTGAATAATAAACCCCAGTGAAAGAGTTTGGAGCGTTTTTGGTAAGATTCAATGATTAAAATATTTCCTGGTGTATGCCCTTCAAGAATGATCCTCAAGATTGATTTTTGATTGTATGAAAAATTATCCGCCATATCTTATTCAGGGATTAAAATTGGAGGGGGCGATACACACTCATCATTTCAACACAAAAGTTAGGCTGAATTCCTTGTTGAATTTACATTTCCCCCTCTTCATTTTCCCTAATTAGGTACTTTCCAGCACAAATGCAATCGATTAAACTGCAACAATAAAAGAACCACAGTCACAGTCAATTTTACCACCATGAATTCCACAGTTCTATTACGATTTCTTGAATGTATAAATGAGAACAATGAAACACCAACAAGACTCGAACTTCAGTCTTCAGTTAAAATCTTTAGTCGGATGATGCTAGTCAAATTGCTCATACATCCGACAAAGATTATTACCTGAAAGTCTAGTGGAAGAATCAATTTCATCACTGCTAGAAGATTTTTAACTTTAAGACACATATTTAACCTTAATACGTGAATTAATACCTATCTATTGGTTAATCGAATAAGTTTTTGGAATATTTTGTTCTGAAAATGCACCTTTGGACAAAAACGTCAATAAATTTAGTGTCTTAAACAATTTTTATTACAAATATCGATGAAATTGATGTTACAGCGAAAAAACTATTATGGGTTTCGAAACTGACTCACCTTTGAGGCGTTCTCTTCATGTATCAATAATGTTACGCCTCTCGTTCCGTTGATGTAATTTTCCATATAAGGTTCACAATTCAAATCTGGTTTACGTGCAATAACGCGGTTCGGCATATTATCAATCAGTTTGGACATAATCATCCAAGTGGGTCTCGATAATTAACGACATCCGCTGACTCGTATGAAATATCCCCCGCGACTTCACATCTCTCGCCTTAGTCTATGAACTCCATTTGAGATTTCTATAGTCAAACGTTCTCACAGGAAGACGGGCCATTAATATCAACGCTCTTACGAATACATCAAATTGTTCACTACCATTTCCGTCACGTAAAAAGATCTAGATGACTTCAATTTTTCGAAGCTGCACCTTCGTGAGTTGGAATTTCGCTCTTTTGAACTCAATTTAAAATTTACAGGTATTGAAAAATCAAATATCGCATCAAAATCAGAAGTTCGTCAATTATTTGACTACCAAAGATTCTCAACTGTCGTTTTTGGGAGCTTAATAAAATTCTAATAATAGCAGCTGTGGCATAACACAATACGGTCAAATTCATTTTCGCGTTGTAAATCCTTTATTTTTTTCATTTTGAATTTGGAAATAAGGTTGTTGGAGCTCTTCAGTTTTTAAACATAGTTATTGTTGTTGTGTACGTTTCGCTCATACATCGTGTGCTTCATCAGCACCAGCCTTTCTGGATTGAATATTCTGATTTGTTTCCATCATCGTCAGCGTGATCATCAAAATTTTTATTAATTATGTGTATGTTCACATTGTTGTATATTCCATTTGCAAGGTAATCAATTAGATCTAAGTTATTTATATGTGTTAGCTCAGTCGTCAGTTTTGTGTATTTTATATTAATATTGCAGCTAGGCATCTTCCATTGAAGTACCTTGGTAACACCCAACTTCATTCAACTTTTTATGCTTGATGTTAATTTTGTAGAGGTCACTTTCGTTGGCTGTACCGCTCATTAGGTGCATCACACTACATGTTATTCCGTTTGATTAGAACAATTTTGGATTAATGAGTTTTTTAATTGTTAATTTTGAAAATTTGGAAGAGTGAGAACACGTTTTTTGGTTTATTATTCAACGATAAACCGTTGTAATCGCTCTTGAAAAAAAAAAATCTACCCCCCCCCCCCCCCCCTGAAAATTTCGTGGATTTCGTTTCAAAGGGTGCGTTAGAGCGATTATTGAATTTCAGGAGGCACACAAATACGATCAACTGATCAATCCAAATAGGTATTTTGGTTGAGAACAGATTTACGTGCTCTATGCATATCTCCTGAAATTCAATAATCGCTCTATCACCTGTGAAACACCCACACTCCAAAGCTTAGTAGAAATTCTAATCATGAACGCAAGCCAATTGAATAATAAACCCCAGTGAAAGAATTTGCAGCGTTTTTTTCTCGTGTTTTCGGGTTGGTAAGAAACATGTTTGGAAAAACCCCTGTACCCAGGTACCAAAAATGCCTAGAAAAAGACGGGGATTATGTCGAGAAGTGATCATGTAAATATACATATAAGTTTCCTCAAGGTTATTTTAATCGAAACACTTGCGAACTCGAATGATGTCCCGTTTAATGAACGAATAATAAAAAACGTAAATAAAAGTTCGATACTTCGCGCGATTTCAAAATAGTAAGTACTAGTAAATGATGGCGTCCGATATTTAAGCACAAGTATCATTAGACATCAATAATGAATAATAAATTCTTAACTCGTAACCAATCGATTCCACACTTCCCTGAAACTGTAATCGGGATGAAAAAAGAATAATTTGTAACAAACAAATGTGTATGAACAGTTTCAGGATAATTTAAATGAGTCCCCACAATACAACACTTTCTATTTGAAAAGCAAGGTACCAGAGGAAACTTAAACATATATGAGTGAATACATTGTTAAAACGTGTTTTTCAATTTTTTATGATAGGGATTGTTGTATACGAGACTACCCTCGTATTTTACAGTAATGTCGTTTTATGATAGTTAAAATGGTATTAATAATAAAACAACAGCTGAAAGTATGTTTATGTTGCAATTTTGATTCAAATGTATCAAACTGCAAAAACAAGATAATTTTTTCAGTTCGAATTTTATGAGTTAGTAACATTGATTGCAATAAACGCCGAATTGGAGACCACAATCAAATGGAAATTTGCCATTATTATTGTTTTGATTCGACCAAGCTGGAGAAAAATTATACGTCTCGAATGCTAGTCTATGGCGAGAGATGCTGTTGAAACTAGCGTGACCTGTTATTTCAGGCGATCTAGTACCGCCCACCCTCGAGTAGCCATAACGATAAAACAAGCGTCCTTATCGTTCCACTGAAGAAATTGACTGTTATTACAAAGCTGACGTGCTCGAGGCTCTCGGCAACGCTCAGGAAATGAAAAGTTTAAAAATTATTTCATTGTTATCATTTGGAGCACAGAGAATAGTAGTACGAAAGGCAATCACGGAAGTAACGTTACCAAAGACGAAAATGGAATGAGGGGAGAAGACCACTTATTTCCATTGTTATTATTACCTATTTCTTCAAAGGGCGATTACCTACTGATAATCTCCAAAAAAACAGTAAGAAAACTTGCATATCAAATGGAAAATATTGCCTAATTGTGAAAAATGAATTATGCAATTACGTTCTCTTAGATGAGCCATTCTTCATGATGGCATACCATAAAGATGGTACTTCTTTAAAGGTCAGGGGCTACCAGACTAATTGGCTTGCACTCATCATTTCTCACACATGAAAATTTCTTTAAAATTCCGTGAAAATTTAATTTTTATTCGTTCAAATCAAACACGAATGGATATGGAGGGACTCATACGTACGACTTTACATTAAACCTTTTACCTTTCAAATGATTTCAGTTAGTTTAAAAATATTTATGAGAAGAGTCTGTATTAATATAAACGGATACAAACGGTACCGATACAAGCAGAGATCAGATTATTCTTTACGTTTCTGTACCCTCTACTTCTAAGTTCTTGAATTTGAGGGAGTTTAATGGGATGAGACCCATTAGGTATCTTGGAAAGAGGTTTTCAATTAACAAGATGGTTTTTATTTTAAAACTAATTGATGGTCGTTGATAATTTAATCGAATCACTGGCACTATGAATTCAAGTAAAGAAATACTTGTTGAGTTATGATCATGGAATCGTGAGCTCGTGAGCGATGACAATCCCAGGTTTTGGAACTTCCGTGACCCAAAATTGTTCGTTTGGGGAAACACAATTTCTACGATAGGAAAAATTTCAATGAACCGTTAGGAAAAACCTTAAATTTACCTCAAATGTACGGTATAGATAAGTGAGTAAAAAATGTGCCATAAGGCCAGCTTTCGAACGGTATATCAAAAGATGTTACCTGTGTAAAGAATCTCAAGAAAAAAAAACAGCTTTCGTACAAGTACGCAACCACGAGGGCACACACACCACGCACTTCCAATTGGAGGCCAGTTTTGATGTAAAACGCTTATCAAATTCAACGTCGGCGAGAGAATGAGGCGTCTCGATAAATGTATCACGTACCTCGCCAATTTCAATTTCATTTGTGGATATTGTAGTATTCATAAGCAGCTTTTGGCGTGAACGATATTCGCGCTCTAGTTCCAACGAGTGCCGTTTTGTACGACCGATGATAACTACGTTAGATTGTGCTCGTTGATGGTTGCGATGTAATGGTTCCATCGTTTGATCACTGAGGTTCCGAAGCAACGAATGGGAAACTGTAAAAACATAATCATCACCACTCACAGAACTGTCACAGTTAGAAAACAATACGGTTCCATCGGGTGGTCACCGAGGTTCCGAATGTCCAGGGGTTAACGTAACAAGATTAAGTAAATCAACAGCTTTCAAATGAGTGGTGAACGAGTTTTGTACGATCACAAATGTCGAAGATCCGGCAACGAATCGGATGTCAAGCGAAAACCATCAGAAATAAACGCTGCTAATTTTTCGTGACGCTGTCCGCGTTACATTTTCGAGTTTATTTAGCAAAGTGAGACATAAAATGTCAAAAAACGGCGTGGAGTCAAATTTTCATGAAATTGAGTGTAAATTGTTGAACACCTGCATGTATCAATACTATACTCTTGCCCACGTAGGAGCGACCCTGCGGTTTTCTGAAGACCTCTGGGTCTGGCAACACCGCTCAAATCCAAATCCAAGGATCGTGTTCCATGAAATTTTTCGCTGAAGCGATTGACCCAGAGCAAGGAAATCCATTTTTATGGGGTAAAATGGAGCAAAATGACATTATTTCCGTACTTTTTCGAGCCCCATCTCATCTGACAGGGATGGCTCAAAGAAACATGAGTTTAATCGTAATACAGTTCGACACAAGAATAATAAACCCATGTGTAATCAAATTTGCAGCGTTTTTTTGCAATTTATTACACTGTTGCAATACGGCCACGCACTTGTTTGATAAGGTGTTCCTGAACCGAATGATATAAAATTTAGACTTGTTTTCTTCAGAACAACGAGATCATTTTGAATCTCACAAAAATATACATTTTTCAACAAAAGCAACTAAAACGTCTTGCGTTAAGAAGAGATTGAAATTTAATGCTACTAATGTGGGATAGTCGGCCGAGTTAAAGGGTTCGCTGCGGTGTTGCTACCTGATGACGGGGCAAGGTCCCAGCGGTCCGGGGTCGCTCTTATATGGGCAATGGTATAGTACCTTTGGTAATAAGGTGGTCACGCATTCATTGCTTTCTATATCAACATTACGACAACAATGCTGGTACACACTATCTGGAGTATTGTGCTCTGATTCTTCACAGTAGATTCGATTTAATATGAATAACGTTCAATTTATCTCTAAAATGTAGAGCTCACTTGCCCTCTTTTGTAATTATGAAAAAATAAATTAACTTTGAGACAAATCTGAGAACATCTTTACGGCTTTGTAATACAAAAATAATAAACCAGTCGATAATGATTTTCATATTTGCTCTTCCATCTCATGACAAAGTCTATCCCTTTTCCCTATGTTCTTTGATTATGAATCTGTACTGGACAATGTAAGACACCTAGGATTTGGCAAGTGATCACCTCCTGCTGGGAGGTGACTGGAAGACGTAGAATCCATGGGGACGATGAAGACACATTCGGATACAAATACAATTTTAATTACAAAGAATGAAACGTCTTGCCGGCAAGTGCGCAAAAACCTGTCCATGACTAGACGCGTGAAGCTGAATGCTTTTGAGACAGTAAGTATTCCTATTCGAATTTTAACTTTATGGTTGATCAGAAGAGAATGCTGCTATCGAATTCCAACTTCTTATTATGATCACAAGGGGAATCGTGCTCGGGTGTCAATCCCTTTCGGAATTTCCGTGACGCAAAATTGTTCGTTCAACAAAATTTCTACCACAGGAAAAATCTCAATGAACCTGAATATAAAATTTAACTGAATAGATTCCGCACGATGAACTTCATGTCCAGATTTCCTTTGAAGTTCGCCTTTTACCTCGTACAAGAGAGTCGCTAAAACCGTCACACTCTGATCAAGCGACCTCCTGATTAAGCGGACGACAGATTAATGTGCCGACACAACGGGATATTTCTCATGCCCAGTGAACCATTTCCAAAGGGGCTTCTCGTGGAAGACGGGAATGTCACGCTGCAGCTATTACTCGTTGCTGGTCCCCCGATTTTCTACTAGATAGGTACTTCGGGCCGAGGTCAATTCCCCCTTCGGATGAACCAGAAGGAAGATAACGACTCAGCAACGACGAGTGAATTTAAATATTGAAAACGGTTTTATATCTAACAAAGTTGAAGAATGGAAGTTCTTGGTGGGGAATTTTTAGCAAAAAACGCTGCTAATTCTTTCAGTGGGGGTTATTATTCAATTTCAATCATTTGGCTCGCATGCATGATTTGAATTTCTACTAAGCAAAGTGTCCGTGTTTCACAGGTGATAGAGCGATTATTGAATTTCAGGAGATATGCATAGAGCACGTAAATCTGTTCTCGAAAATACCTATTTGGATTGATCCAGTTAATCATATTTGTGTGCCTCCTGAAATTCAATAATCGCGCTATCACCTGTGAAACACGCACACTCCAAAGCTTAGTATAAATTCAAATCATGAACGCAAGCAAATTGAATAATAAACCTCAGTGAAAGAATTTGCAGCGTTTTTAACATTAAGAAAGATTTTATTTTCTTTTTACGAAATGTTTGTTGAAAAGTTAGACTTTACTGTTTCCTGGGACGTAAAAATTGACGGTTAAGAATACGACAAATGTATGACGGGTTATAAAGACTTTACGGTACAATATATATGTCCGAATATTATAAAGAAGACTAATCATAATTGGAGGATGAAAAGATAATAACCGAATGCCCACTGTGCTATGCATGTTGTCAAATTTCATTGTTTACCACAGCAACAGAGACAGGTATCGTTCTTTGTTGCTGAAACAACTATTGCTTTTATAATACCTGGGTTTCTATGCACCTTCTGTCCTCGCATTGGAAACACGACCCATTGATAGAAAGTCTATTCTAAAAATAAATACTCCAGGCTTTCACCCTTGTAGGCCATTCGAGCATCGTTAGCTTTCGTGATGAGTGTCATCTCCGACCAAGCGTATCAGCACTAACGTTTGGCGCAAACACTGCGGATGTTGAACTCCGTCGAAGGACACAGACGTTAGCGACGAAATCGTACCAAAGGCAATCAACGGTTTCCGTCCATTGTTTTGGTTTTCCAGTTGGTTTTCTTAAAACCCTCTTTAATAAAAAAGTGTTCAACCGCAGTTCACGTGGGGGTCAGGGTCAAGCGGCACCAGAGGCGATGACATCGACGGCAGAAGAAGGAGGTGTGGCCGGTCCGTGACGTCACGCTATCCTTCACATCCTACGGAGTTCCCTCCGCTCCTGATGACCGCTGAGGATCCCAAGAGCTATTGTAATCCGGTGGATCTCCCGGTTCCGTTAGCTAATACAAAAGAGGGAACTAAACGAGAGATTCGTTCACTTTTTAAGAGAATTTGCCAAAAAATATAATCTGTGACTCCGTTGACAAACTAAATAAACCTAAATAAACGAGGCAAATGTGAGAAAAGCCACAAAGGACACGGACGAAGCACATTTACGTTTAAATCACACTTATTCCACTAGAGTCCAATGTTACTTAACTTGAAAAAACTAATCAGTGAGTTTGTTTGAGGTATGGGTAAGGAAAATATATTAGTCTTTTGGTTGGAATGAATATTCAGTTCCAACGTATTGTTATTTCATTTTGGAATATTCACACCAACATAACCAAAGATCGTGTTCATTACCACCACAAAACAATTAGGTAACCATCTACGAACTACTGAAAGATCTGCATTACTATTTACTGCAGTGAGCCAATCGAAGCTAAGTTCTAGGTGTGTACAATGGATATGGTGTACAATAGATCTGTGTACGTCTGGACCGAAGTTGATAAAACATACCTGCTAGCATTCTCAGTCGATTTTCGGTTTATTGGCTTATTATTATTTTCAGTGATGAACTACTATAATCAACAAAGAAAAATATAAAATTTAAACGGTTTCCCGCCCCCCTCAAAATCTGCTGTTTCAAAACGTGCAGAATCCGTTAATGAAACAGATCAAAAATCACATTCGGGGTCTACTGAGTCTACTGCATTATCGGCATTGATCTCATTCAATCCTAAAGGGTGGTATCGAAGGGCTGAAATTTCAAAAATCTGAATATCCGAAAGTTCCAAATAACGCTATTGTTTTCATGTCCTACAAAGAACCGAAGAAGAAGACCACCTGAACCGCTTCATTTTTATCCGTTTGCTCGCTCTAGGGGGTTGAACTTCAACAGAAAAAGAATGGAAACAAGAATGTAAACGTGAATATGCTTGGACAAAGTAAAAATCACCTTGCGTAATGTGAGGATCGCATAAGCTGATAAAATTGTTGTGGAATTTCGTTTCAACGGTTTCTTTTGAAATCGATTTTTCAAGTCTTATGTAAGATAATTTTGGTGCAAGTGAGGCGCAGGTAGATGTTCATTTTACCTAACTGGATTTCAGTTATTCCAAGCGGATTCCATGTACAGTTTATTGTACCATTGTAGGTATTGGCAATCTTCTCAGGGATATCTGGAATCGGACGCTCGTGGCTTTTTCCTGTCCTAATCGATCTAGAACGCTGAAATTTGACCAGCATGATGATAAGATCTGGATCTGTGGTCTATGGTCTGGTCTGGTCTGGTCTATGGTCTATGGTCTGGCTTGCAGTACTTCGTGGGCTATTGGTGTGTGTATCAGCCTTACAGAGGGACCCTTGCAGGTTGGTTTTCACAAAGATACATTTAAGAAGTCCAACTGAAATTGAAAGTACAAGTTGTCAGTGATCATCTGTGATCAGGCACTTGTGACTTACTTCGTTCCCAGTTGATCTAACGTGCTGAACGATAAATTGGGAGCTTTTTATGGCATCGACAGTGGGCAAGACAAGATTTTGAGGCTCGAGGCGCCGATTTGAGATAATATACCACTGACAACGTCGTCCAAAATATATGTATCAGTGATTATGTAGAAGGAGTATTCTAGTACATAAATTATACACCTTTGCATAATAATTTGCAGCGTTTTTTCTTGAGAAATGTATCTCTATTCACACAAAAATTACTCGGAGAATAAATTTACACGTGTACTAAAAATGTCATCTACAGGAAATGAGATTACTCTTGGTAGGAAGACATCATTTTTTCCATAGAAAAGGTAGAAATACCACTGTCGTTTTATAAATAATGCTGTCGCAGAATTATTCAAGTCTTATGAATTGATCATGTAAATCATATAAATCGTCTTCATGTAAATTGTAGCCGAATATTAAACAGTTTCAATCTTTCTATCGATTTTGAAAGTTGAAAAGTGTTTTTCTTTAAAATTGCCCACTCATTCATTCCTGTTTTGTACTTGCTGACATTTTTTATTAAATGGAAACAGCGAGCCGATTAGCCAAAAGCTTTCGTTCAGTTCGAATAATTCATTCGGGATCTAGCAAAATAGAAGTGCTGATTCGTCCCATTTGGCTATACGGGAGCGGTCTCTGGTGTTCGGCATCCCTGACCCAAATAAAACGAATCCAAGTACTTCAAAACAGAATACTTAGAATGATTACCAGCGCCTCGTGGTACCCAAGAAACGAAGAGCTCCACAAAGACCTGGAAATCCCCACAGTTCTTGATTCCCTAATCGCAGCGTACCACGAAATGTACAATAAAGCACTAGCCTACCCAAACCCCCTTGTCAACACGATTCACGAACAGCGACCACTACCAAGACATATGAGACGCCTCAAAAGAAAACACCACACAGACAGCGTCGATGGCTTCAACTGAACCCTTACAAGTGTAACTGAATGCTCCTACTTCCGAACAATACTTAACTTTTGTTATATGTTATTGTTGGCTATTAATAATTTCAAGAACCATGCTTGGTTCTATGTATTAGCACCTAAGGTACAGCGATGCGCTTATACCTAGTGAAGAGGTACATCACGTGAATCATGCAATTGCATGCTATACGACGTAGATTTCCTACATTATAGTGCTACGCACAAGATTGTTGCAATAAATTTAATTTAAAAAAAAAAAATAGAAACTTTAACGAGAGGTACACCATGGACTCCATCTCAAAGGACCTATTCGATATTCTCAGAACCAAACAATCTCCATACAGTGAGGAATGTCTTACTAATCAACCGCTTCCAATATCCTACCATTGATTCGTCCAACATTCAACCGAATTTCGTGGATACCCCACTACAAATATATCATATTGTAGTGATATCATTATGTGATATCATCACATTCCTTTGCTAAAGCTACCGAGCGTAAACGAGCATAACTAAAATATTCAACAAGCGATATGTTCGATTCTATTTATTATTACAGCATTTGAGATGATGAAACTAATTGAACTCGCAACTTACATTGCAAGAATAAAGCTTTTGGTCTTATAGTTTCTCTAGCATTAAATAAGTTTCAAAAAGGAATATACTCACAAAGAAAAAAGATTTATTCGTTCAATTAACCCGAGCAACCATTCTTCACAAAAAGAAGGCAACGTGTAAAAGTACTTTTCCCCTCTATACATTCATTCTATCACTACGATTCATTTTATCAAATGTGATGGTCTTACTGCCTGGTAACTGTCACTTGCAAGCGGTTTTTGATTGGCGGGTACTTTGTAAACACAATATTTTGATAAATTAAAGTTAACCAAGGGTTTAAATTCAACAAATCAACAAATAACAAATATTTTCATATTAGTTTTTTGCCCAAAGCGTTTATAAGGCGTTAATTTTTGAATATTTCTTCAAATCTACTACATTTTTGGTTTATTATTCAATAATAAACCATTGTAATCGCTCTTGAAGAAAAAAAGTTTAACCCCCCCCCCGAAAATTTCATGGTTTACGTTTCAAAGGGTGTGGAATCGAAAACTGCAATAAAAAATTTTCCGTCATTCCGCCGTACGTCGTACGCACGATTTCTCCCACACAGCTGGAGCAAAAATGTTCAGGAAAAACCAATATTGGTCCGACAACGCCCCAATTCTTGAGCCAGCACTCTCACTTAATTTAAACTGTCCTTTAAGGGTTGTCAAAGTTTTGTAAAATCCCTTAAAACCTCAAAAAAAGTCAAGGCGGCCTGAATTTGAACTTTTTTTGAAGAACATTCAATGAGGAATCGAATGAGCCCTTCCCCAGGTCCGTAGCTCAAACCATTCCCGATGTATGGAACGATTTATGGTGCCAGCATTTGCGTTATTTTGGTTTATTATTGTTTTTGTGTTAATATCAGTAACCTAGTGACGTAGTGATGTAGTAATGTGGATACTGGAGTGAACTCCTAAAAGGCTTTGTAGCCAATACACGGGTTGAAGCATTCTGATATGCAAGAAACGCTGCAAATTCTTTCACTGGGGTTTATTATTTAATTTTCTTGCGTTCATGATTTGAATTTATACTTAGCTTTGGAGTGTGCGTGTTTCACAGGTGATACAGCGATTATTGAACTTCAGGAGGCACACAAATATGATCAACTGATCAATCCAAATAGGTATTTTGGTTGAGAACTGATTTAAGTGCTCTATGCATATCTCTTGAAATTCAATAATCGCTCTATCACTTGTGAAACACGCACACTCCAAAGCTTAGTAGAAATTCCAATCATGAATCATTGAATAATAAACCCCAGTGAGAGAATTTGCAGCGTTTTATTGCGGATTTGGATTCTACACCCGTTGAAACGTAAACCATGGAATTTTCAGGGGGGGGTTACAATTTTTTTTTTATCGAGAGCGATTACAATGGTTTATTATTGAATAATAAACCAAAAAGGGCTAATACAGAAAACCAGCGCTTAAACTGATGTGGTACCGGTGGAACCTTTCATATTTCAGACAATACTAACTGCATCAAACTTGGAAATATACAGTGGGATAGCTACGTGATACGATAATTTTTTTAAATCACAAGCACAATGCAAATAAACACATTGTTCTTCTACCAGATACCACCACTAGAGGTATCATGTACTTAGAAACTTCTCTCCAGTATATAATTATCATTTAATTCAAATCTACTACATCGTTTGAGTGTACACATGTGTCCATAGATTTATTCGACTTTTACAATAACGAATTTTTAGTCATGAATTGTTGAAAATTGTCTACTGCTAAGGGTTGTTGGTTACTGCTATACACCATTTTCCCCTAATATGACATAGTACATTTTAATAAAAGAAATGGGAGACATTTAATGTCTCCCCCTCTCTCGCTTTCTCACATTTTCCCCCCATGAAATTCCTCGGGTAATCGGTTTCAGAAAAGTCAGATCGAATGAAGAGAATTTATTATATATTTATATATATTTAGAATATATTTAGCTCATAACCAGGTAGGTGGTTTCACTTCAACTATTCGTCCAAGAACTTGATTAAGTAGTACACCTCAATCAATTATGTTGAACGTTTTCTCTGGCAATTTGGTATGTTTAAGTATGCGCTTGACTCATCGGACATGAACTTGTCCTTCAAGAATCGCGGAAATGCGGCGACCGACAACATTTAAGCCCCGAAAGAGATGGAAGAAGTTCTCAGGTAGAAGACGTGGCAGGATAATAAACAATCGGCTACTTACTGGTCGTAAAGCATGCAAGTCGCCGTCATCCTCCAGCTGTATTTGGCACACACAAAACACTAGCACTTTTTCAGGCACGGGCACACATATTCTCAACTGTACAGACAGCTCTAAGGAGTCAAGTCAGTTGTGACCACTGGAATAGAATCCGTGTAGGTGGGGTGCGAGTGGAGCGCCACCTTGCGGTAGTACACTCTTCTAAACTTGCCTTACAACACGGCCGGTCCTCGAGGAGCTTTTTTATTGTTCCTCCTGGGCTACAGGTAAACAGAACAACGCAGATATGCAATACCATTACTTCCAACCACCTGGTGCATCCTCACGAGGTTCTTCACAAGTCGTAAATAATTTTGCACCGGTACATAGGAAGTCTAATTTTAGCCTCCCAGAAGAAGTTAACAAGGTCCCTCCTTTCTACCAAGTATACTAACTAACCACCATTAATAAATATGTGTGATGTTACATCATTGTTCTTTACACCACACACCATTTTATTGTTAGGTATTAACAGTGAATAAATGAGTATCAAATCATATTAACGCAGAACCACGTACCAACTGAAATGCAATTTTCTTGTGAGTTTACGACGAATTAACTTGGTTGAACTATGTACAATGTTAGTACACTCACCAGGTTGTACTATCTCCTCTGTCAAAAAACATCGTGTCGTTTGAAGAGAATGAATAAACTGATTCAGTAGCGGGGGAAAACGCTGCAAATTCTTTCACTGGGGTTTATTATTCAATTTCATTCATTTGGTTTGCATTCATGATTTGAATTGGATTTGGAGTGTGCGTGTTTCACAGGAAGGAGCGATTATTGAATTTCAGGGCACACGAATATGATCAACTGATCAATCCAAATAGGTATTTTGGTTGAGAACAGATTTACGTGCTCTATGCATATCTCCTGAAATTCAATAATCACTCTATCACCTGTGAAACACGCACACTCCAAAGCTTAGTAGAAATTCAAATCAAGCGAGCCAAATGAATGAAATTGGATAATAAACCCCAGTGAAATAATTTGCAGCGTTTCATGCATATCAGAATGCTTCAACCCGTGTATCGGCTATAAACCCTTTTAGCCTTTCAGAACTTTTAAGGTTCACTCCAGTATCCACATTCACTGCATCACTAGGTTACTGCGTTAAAAAGAACCTCTTTGTTGTTTTTTGTTTGTTTTGATCGCAGTAACCTAGTGATGTACTGAATGGGGATGCAAATGTTGGCAACATAAATCGGGCCATACATCGGGAATGGTTTGCGCTACGGACCTGGGGAGGGGCTCATTCGATCCCTCATGGAAAGTTCTTCAAAAAAAGTCCAAATTTTGGCCGCCTTGACTTTTCTTGAGGTTTTTAGGGATTTTACAAAACTTTGACAACCCTTAAAGGGCAATTTAAATTAAGTGAGAGAGCTAGCTAAAGAATTGGGGCGTTGTCGGACCAACATAGATTTTTCCTGAAAATTTCCGATTTTGTGCTCCAGCCGTTTGGGAGAAAACGTGCGTACGGCGGACGGACGGAAAAATTTTTGTTGCAGATTTGGATTCTACACCCTTTGAAACGTAAACCATGAAATTTTCAGGGGGGGGGGGGGGGTTAGGATTTTTTGTTTCAAGAGCGATTACAATGGTTTATTATAGAATAATAAACCAAAATGAAAGCTGATTGTTATGAAATAAAGTACTTTGCTCTAATCGCTGGTACTTGTCAAATCAGCAAAATAAAAAGGCTGAAAATTATTACATACCATGTTAATACTCCGATACTATGTACCCCGTTAATACTCCTGCATTACATGTATCCTAGGCCTGACATAAATAGATAGTTTTACTATAGAAACCGAATAATTCGAGCCAAAGTCAGAACAAGTACCCACTTATTTTGACAGCTTTCAAAACACCGATTTTTTCAAAGTGCAGTACTCTATAAAAGTGATCCCGAATTTCCATACACATACCTGACCAATTTATATTACTTGCACCACGACTAGTAAATTAGATTCAGTAATCAGTTTTGAAGATCATCCGGTAGCCGACGACCGACCACATTATGCAGAAACATTTTATCATTTAAATGATTAACAGGAGTACAATCCAGTTCTTAGCGACCCGATAGCCCCCCCCCCCCCCCCCCGCTCAACACTCCTTCAACTAACCTTCGGGTGGGCTCCTTCCGCCCTTTGTTATCCCGGCATCACCACTTTTCCGTCCGTCCGAGGGGGTCATTCGTGTACCTGCCACCTTGGTAAGCATTAGCCTCTCTGGTGCTCTGGTTGAATCTACAGATTTTTCCAGGGAGTTGGTTAGGCTTAGTAAGTACCGTTTATGAACACAGAATGCGCTCACGTAAACCCTTGTTAGCCCCCCCCCCCCCCAGCTGTAGCTTTCATCTCTGTTTACTAGCTCCCCTCCTCTGAGCTAGAATTCCATATTTGTAGGTTGCATAGGCAATTTTTCATCTTCGGTACTTAAATGTGTAAAATTAATCATTTAAATGATCTGGTTTTTGTTCAGAACCTATCTATAGATATCAGGTGCATTTTTTTCACCGTTTTCTAGATAAAATTGTTCACCAAAATCAAATGTTTAGACTTTTTACGTTTTAAACCATTTTTCATATTTTGTCCAACATAAGCCTTCATCCGATTGTGAAGAACTTTTCAACTTTCGACCCGTGCGCGTGAGGCTCTACATTGTCCTCTACCAATCCATGATATTGATTATGGTGAAAATGTAATCTGCGCATGTGCTATTGAAAAAGCCTACAAGAAAATTTTCTCTCGAAAATTCAGCCACATTCCCTCAATTTAGCTCAAAGAGATAGTGATGATTTGATCGTTCCACATCAATTTCAACATTATCCGATGAACATTAACTGTTGTGGATTTGCTAAAATTTGTTCCTAGTCTTTTATGGTTCAATAATACGTTTTATTCAGTTTTAGCGTAGAATACGCTTTAGCCATGGACTAACTAGCCGAAAAGTTTCACGCGGGATTGGAACGAAAAAGGGTATGGTATCCATGAACGAATACGGTGACGCGAGACCAATAAACATAAGAATATTTACACCCATGTGTAGTAGTTGCGACAAACCCGTACGAAAAAGGGTATGGTATCCAGGAACGAAAAAGGGTATGGTATCCAGTCCAGGAACGAAAACGGTGACACGAGACCAATAAACATAAGAATATTTACATCCATGTGTAGTAGTTGCGACAAACCCGTTTGAAGTGAGTCATTTTATTTATGTAAGTCGGAGTTTCAGTCGTTCGCGAATCGTCCTTCGGTTCGACAATGAACGTTCGATGATCATCGTTGAACGTTCAGCGTTCAATCGAGGCTAAAGCGTATTCTACGTTCCTATACTTGTGGCAGTAGTCTCTAAATAAAAGCAAAAAGGGGTCCAGGGGGCTTTTTTTTACAATTTCAATTAAAAATTAAGTTGAATGGATTGAGTCGTTTATTATCTTCGAACGTTTAAAACATTTTAGTGTTCTATACAATCATGTTGTCTGTGCTGTAACTAATAAGGCAGACGTTTTTTACTTGGAATCGTATTTATCGTGAACGTAAACCAACAACTGTTGTGAAGGGTTAGTTTTTTCTGCTATACAGGTTTATAGAAGGTAATAAGTGGGAAATCTACGAGTAGATCGTTCTACAAGTATAATGATATGGACGTATTCTACCACGCTTTCAAGCATTGCATGAAAGGAAAAGCATTACTCCCCCCCAGAATTGCATTGGTGACACCATTCGACCCTAATTTAATCCAGGCCAGTTAACTACTTTAACAAGTGTTTCATGAAATCCCCTTTAGCTCATGTTCACACACTATTATTAATAGTCCGGCACCAATAAGCTTGTTTGAGCTGGGCTCGTCCAATCCCAGAAAATATCGGTTCGTTACGGTGCTCACAACCTTTCGCGATTATGCGATAGTTATTTCCGGTGGAGTGTGAAGCGCCAATCCGTGCGAAAACCCTTGGAAAAGCGTAACCGCTTCGAGGAAACTGGCTATCTAAAAGCGCCGACACATGATCTTAACATTGTCAAGATTGGTGAAGTGAGGAAGTGTTAGGGTGAGGAGGGGGATGGTACTCTCGTATGAATAGGATTTGCGTCTGACCTGAACCTTCCCTAGCGTTTCTAAACCAAATCCGCTATCCCAAATCAAAATTTCACTACTTCACAATTTTCAATTTCAACACTACTCTCCTCGATATTAGTGTTATTATTGAGGTTATTCACCTCAACCACCCTTTTGCGAAAAAAAAACACTCTACAATAGGTCAAGTCCATCGAATCACTAACATAATTGAGAGGGCCCTAGAAGGTAAAAAAATATGTGCCAGTATCTTCTTGGATGTGGCTCAAGCCTTTGACAAGGTTTGGCACGAGGGACTAGAGTACAAACTGCACAGGGATCTCCCAAGACAGTACTACTTACTACTGAAGTCCTACCTTGAAAATAGACATTTCAGGGTGAAGCAAGATGACCAATACTCCGGCTTGAAGCCCATAAAAGCAGGGGTCCCCCAGGGGAGTGTCTTAGGGCCAGTACTCTACCTCCTGTACACACAGGACTTACCCCAACAAGAAGGCACAACTGTTGTCACCTTTGCAGATGATACGGCTATCCTCTCTGTTGGAGATGATATAGAAGCTGCAACACGCAAACTATAGACGTCTACTACTGAGGTTTCTAAGTGGACCAAGATGTGGAGAATGAAGCTGTACGAATCAAAATCAGCCCACATCAACTTCACTAACCGAAAAGTCCCAATCTTGGATGTTGAGATCAATTCGAATAAAATACTGCATACTGAAGCAGTTAAATACTTGGGTTTGACACTTGACTCCAAATTGAACTGGAATAAACACATAGAAAAGAAGAAAGAAGAACTTAAAATCAAGTACAGAAGGATGTATTGGCTAATGGGAAGGAATTCCCATCTCTCTCTTCACAACAAACTGCTTATATATAAGCAGATCCTTCGCCCTATTTGGACCTATGGGATACAGATCTGGGGCTGTGCCAAGAAATCAAATATTAAGAAAATCCAAACCTTTCAGAATAAAATACTGAGAAGTATAGTTGGAGCCCCTTGGTACATGCGAAACGATGATATTCATCGAGATTTGAGGATGGAGACAGTCTATGAAATTAATGCAAAATACGCAAGGAAGCATGAACATCGCCTCCACAAACACGAGAACCCGGAGATGCTCTACGTTTTGGACAACGAAGGTGAAATCCGACGTCTCAAGCGAAACAAACCACTGGATTTAGTTGTGCTGCGTGAATAGAAGTGCAATCGAACTCAGTGCTAATTAATTGAGCTATATAATAAAGGGCTAGGTTTTGCTGTAAACCTACCCTCTTGGAGTGTATCTTTATCGATATGTAAAATTGCTAGATGAAATGTATTTGATTTTTCAGTCGCAATTCATAAATCACGAAAAAAAAACACCCTTTTGGAATGCGTTTGTTGATAATCCAAAATTTCTAGATGATTAAAACGAATTGTCTACACGGCATCGTTGATGCTTTTACAACAACCTGATCCAAACCATGCATTATTTATTTATTTTTTTTATTTATTTATTTTTTTTTTTTTTTTTTTTTTTTGCAGCATTCTTTAGCTTATCCATCATCAACCCAAGAGGATTAAAACAGATTGTCTACAAGGAAGCCTGACCATAGTAGACCCTGTGGTACCTAAGCAGCATAAAAACTTCATTGATGCATCGAGACAATGATTCTTTTTTAAATAGTCATATATCCAATCCAATCGGATCTCTATAATACAGAGTTATCTATAGTAATATAGGTGAACCTCAACTGTTTACTCTTCATATTGGTTACATTTAATTCAAGAACAAAATAACATCCACTCAAACGAGCAGACCACGCATGAACTTGGGTATACACATTCCGATTGTAGTACGATAGGCAAGACAATATAACTACAATGGTAATAATGGTAATGACAATATAATCACTTTTCAATAAATCTAGTTTATTATCACTTGTGTTGAGTATAGACTGAATTCTAGAGCTTAAATGTTATGTTTGAGTTAAATGTTAATTGTCCTCTGGTTGCTGACTACGTCCACATAGGTACACGTAGATCTTTGAAGTACTGCACGATAAATTTATTGTAGATGGCCTTTAATAATTATCTATAAGCCAGAATTTGCACTGAACAGCTGTCAAATATAGATATAATAAACCTTTGTACAATCATTCGCACGTTTCGACAATGTGTAGCGTACCTATGATTAATAATACAACGAAAGCCTTTGTATGTAAGCATCTTGAGGGGGAAACACTTTCCAAACATTTATTAGCTTTAGTGATCATTGTTATTTGAGGTATACGAGAGTTTTCCAATCGATGTAAGATCAATTCTCAAATCGTAGGTACTAATAACCTACTTAAACGATACTTGATCGTTACGACGCGTCGTTTTTCTCTTTTCGAATGTTAATTAGTTTTTACTGAATGATGAGTGGTTGACCCACAGATGGTGGGAGTTTCAATAATGTGCCATTCGAAAAATTGATTGGTAGAGAAATGAGAATCGAAACTAAAAACGTTAGAATGAAAAGCATGTTCCATGAAAAGCCGTAGGTTCTAAGTAGGTCTCGGGAGCCTGATCGTTCATTTGGTCGACTTATGGTCGATCGGAACTTCAATATTACAAAAAGCTCCTATCCCATAGAGATAAAGACTTTGTGGTTATAGTACTGTGGGCAAAAAATCTTTGTACAGTGGGACGATAATGTATGGTGTTTTGCTTCCCACTCTTCCTTTAGGGAGGGAAAGCTTTATTTTCCTTGTCGGGCGAACAACTTTTTTCTAAAAATCGAAATTTCCACCCTTATTTTACGATTTAGAACATTCTGAACTACTTTCCGTTCGTGTTTGTCTCTCAGTCTGCGTGTGTCCACCATTGCTTGTACCAATCTTAACTACCAGGTGCAGTTGTCTTCTTGTGATGAAATTTTAAGCGATATGCGACTAAGGCTGCACATGTTCTTATGACATTCATAATCAAACATCAATTTTGGTTTATCATTCAATAATAAACCATTGTAATCGCTTTTGAAAAAAAAAATTTCTAACCCCCCCCCCCCCCCTGAAAATTTCATGGTTTAAGTTTCAAAGGGTGTAGAATTCAAATCTGCAATAAAAATTTCCGTCCGTCAGCTATACGCACGATTTCTCCCAAACGGCTGAAGCAAAATAGCTGAAATTTTCAGGAAAAATCTATGTTGGTCCGGCGACGCCCCAATTCTTCGAGCCAGCTCTCTCACTTAATTTAAAGTGCCCATTAAGGGTTGTCAAAATTTTGTAAAATCCCTAAAAACCTCAAAAAAAGTCAGAGGCGGCCTAAATTTGTACTCTTTTAAAAAAGCACTCCACGAGGAATCGAATGAGCCCCTCGCCAGGTCCGTAGGTCAAACCATTCCTGATCTATGGCCCGATTTATGGTGCCAACATTCGTGTTATTTTGGTTTATTATTGTTTTCGAGTTGATATCAGTAACCTAGTGACGTAGTGATGTAGTAATGTGGATACTGGAGTGAACTCCTGAAAGGCTTTGTAGCCGATACACGGGTTGAAGCATTCTGATAACCATAAAAAACGCTTCAAATTCTTCCACTGGGGTTTATTATTCAATTGGCTTGCGTTCATGATTTGAATTTCTTACTAAGCTTTGGAGTGTGCGTGTTTCACAGGTGATAAAGCGATTATTGAATTTCAGGATATATGCATAGAGCTCGTAAATCTGTTCTCAACCAAAATACCTATTTGGATTGGTTTTTTTTTGGTTTAATAAGGCTTTGTAGCCGATACACGGGTTGAAGCATTCTGATAACCATAAAAAACGCTGCAAATTATTTCACTGGGGTTTATTATTCAATTTTCTTGCGTTCATGATTTGAATTTCTACTAAGCTTTGGAGTGCGCGTGTTTCACAGGTGATAGAGTGATTATTGAATTTCAAGAGGCACACAAATATGATCAACTGATCAATCCAAATAGGTATTTTGGTTGAGAACAGATTCACGTGCTCTATGCATATCTCCTGAAATTCAATAATCGCTCTATCACCTATGAAACACGCACACTCCAAAGCTTAGTAGAAATTCAAATCATGAACGCAATCCAATTGAATAATAAACCCCAGTGGAAAAATTTACATGGACGTAAAATTAATCTGCATCGTTTCCTCAGGTTCTTGTGGCCTAATCCCTCTCAAATTGGGAAAGTAGTCGGGGAAGAACTATAATCCCATTTCAACAGATGGTATCATCAGTAGGAAGCTGGGGTCCTAAAATCCGTAAAAGCATCAATTTATCACTTTCTCGTCCAAACTTAATTCACTTAAGCTCAAATTCAGAAAGGAATATCGCCGAGTCAAACATCTTATATCAATTTCAACACAATATTCATTACTGCATCCGCAATTATTGAATAGTTATTTTAATGATTTAAAAGTGCAGAACCGCATTACATTTTCATCCAATTGAAGACTTTGATGACTATGAGATGTCCAGTGGCATTTTGCCCTTGATACCGTTGTATCAAACTTAGACTTCATATCTTTCAAGATTAAGAATATTTTAAGATGTTTTACAATTTATGATACATACATTCATATTGTGGATATAAAGAAGCTTCGTGCACTCAATTGTACCATTAACAGCTATTCGAAAACAGTTTTGTAGTTTCTTGCATAATCACAATGATTTCAAAATCTCATCACACTACCCATTCATAACGAACTGGATAGACCTACCGCAGTAAGCTTCGTAGACCTACCTACCTAAATAAGGTGTATCGGATGATTTCGTTGCGGCGAAGAATGAGCTGATGGCGCGGGGTTTCCCTTAGGAAATCCTTGAACCCTAACATTCTACTGTTGAGCAAGCTCGTGCCACCATCTTCCAACTCACAATTTCCTTGGCGGAGCACAAGGACCAAAGTCATAAGCCCGCACGGGCACTCATTTCACGGAGCTACTGGGCCAACACGTGCTCATTCCGTCTACAATATCTACCTTCCTATACCTCGAGAGCCTAATAATTATTCTCAACTTGCGCAAGTTTTGAGCGAAATGTTCATTCCCAGTACTGCTAGTGACTGTTAACGAAGTTGAAGTTACGAGAAAAGGCCTATTCACTTACGTTTTAGACCTCAACAGTATCTAATGGTCCGTTATTGAACCAGACCCCAATCATTCAGTTTCCTAAGCTAAGGAAATCGCTTTTGTTTTATTATTCACTGAAGCTGTATGAAGAGAATGTCAGATAAGGAGGAACCTCCCTCCTTATAGTAAACTGGTTAGAAAAATGAGGAAGTTACTTATCCATAGCAACTATAGGTTGTAAGCGAAAATCATCAGAAAAATTCTTGCATACAAGTCTGCAACGCATTAGGACATTTCATGTCTTTCCCCTCCCTCCTTCTTCCCTTCCATCTTCTAACAATCTTGTCTTCCTCTGTGAATTACATGTTTTTCAATATAAAGAAAACAAAAATTAAACTCATATTTTTAGCTTCAGTAGCCACTCTGCTGATCAAGACCCTGTACACCTTATTGTTCACGTCCTGAGGAGGCTACCAGCCAAATTTCAGCTTTCCACAGTTGATAGGAAAGAAGTTAGCTTCAGGAGCCACTCAGTTGATCAAAACCCTCTGCACCTTATTGTTCACGTCCTAACGAGGCTACCAGCCAAATCATAATAATCATATAGCCAAATTTCAGCTATAATCATATAGGTACCTACCTACCTCACTTCTACGAATGATAATAATCATTGAGCATATTTCGTTACGTAACGTAACGTGACATAACGACAATTTGGTTGTGTGCCATAGCAAAAACATGAAATGTCAAAAATTCAGAAAGTCTGCCTCATATGCAAATATGACCTCATAATTTTTTAGCGTAGTTCACAATATTTTTTGCCCAATACACATCAACTTTGTTTTTCTAAATTGACAACTGTTTATTGAAGACTCATGTTTTGGTTTATTATTCAATAATAAACCATTATAATCGCTCTTGAAAAAAAATTCTAACCCCCCCTGAAAATTTCATGATTTACGTTTCAAAGGGTGTAGAATCCAAATCTGCAATAAAAATTTTTCCGTAGTACCGCCGTACGCCGTACTCAAGATTTCTCCCTAACGGCTGGAGCAAAAGATCTGAAATTTTCAGGAAAAATCCATGTTGGTCCGAGAACGCCCCAATTCTTTAGCCAGCACTCTCACTTAATTGAAAGTGCCCTTTAAGGGTTGTCAAAGTTTTGTAAAATCCCTAGAAACCTCAAAAAAAGTCAAGGCGGCCTAAATTTGGACATTTTTTGAAGAACTTTCCATGAGGAATCGAATGAGCTCCTCCCCAGGTTCGTAGCTCAAACCATTCCCGATGTATGGCCCGTTTTATGGTGCCAACATTTGCGTTATTTTGGTTAATTATTGTTTTTGTTTCGATAGCAGTAACCTAGTGATGTAGTGATGTAGTAATGTGGATACTGGAGTGAACTCCTAAGAGGCTTTGTAGCCGATACACGGGTTGAAGCATTCTGATAACCATAAAAAAAACGCTCCAAATTCTTTCACTGGAGTTTATTATTCAATTGGCTTGCGTTCATGATTTGAATTTCTACTAAGCTTTGGAGTGTTTCACAAGTGATAGAACGATTATTGAATCTCAGGAGGCACACAAATATGATCAGCTGATCAATCCAAATAGGTATTTTGGTTGAGAACAGATTTAAGTGCTCTATGCATGTCTCCTGAAATTCAATTCAAATCTGTTCTCAACCGAAATACCTATTTGGATTGTTCAGTTGATCATATTTGTGTGCCTCCTGGAATTCAATAATCGCTCTATCGCCTGTGAAACACGCACACTCCAAAGCTCAGTAGAAATTCAAATCATCAACGCAAGCCAATTGAATAATAAACCCCAGTGAGGGAATTTGCAGCGTTTTTTAATGCAATTTTTTGGAAAATGACGAATCATCTGAATATTAGTACATCGCAGCTACAATTTAATAATTACCTACCTATTCCATTTTTTTAAACGATTAAATGGAGTCTGGAAATACTCTGAACCTCCACTCAGGTTCAGTTGAACAGGTCACTCATAGAGTTGACCCCACCCTTCCCCCATGGAAACAGTGACTTACACTACCAAACAAACCGTTTGATTTCGATATCAGCTCCCTGATCGTATTGGCATACAGAAACAGTGATAAACCCGATTAACTGAACAATTCAGCCCAATATTGATACACCAGAGCGAATTGGATCTAGAATACGTATGTTGGATGCCATACATGAGGAAGGAGCCAATCACCAAGTTGATCAAATCACTCACTAAGAGTTCACAATGTGATTTCGATTGGAATAAATAATGGATTGTAACTTCACTATAAGCGATATTATCATCTTTGCACTCATCACCATCCGTAACACATTAAAAACTACAACAGTCACGTTTTTTGAGTTTGTCGTCCGATACCGTAACTGACTGTTGACAATAATATGTATTCGGATCGCTTTTAAAGAAGATCCAACCGTCAAAAACTATCGAAATCGTACCAAACACGTATTTTGGAGGTATTTCAATCGAGGTTACCAACAATATTGCCGACCTGTCTTGTTGCAACTGCTCCACGAATTCGCAGCAGGTTTCGTTGGTTGAAGAGTCCAACTAGCTAATCTAAGCAGTCCAAGATGCTTAAAATCTATCGACAACTTGCCAAATTCTACTCTAAGCGCAAATAGAACCATAAACGGTCGTTGTTTGAATTGTTGCAAGAAGCAAACATGTTATTAAACTCCGCTAAATCGCTCCAATTCGACATCCGGGTCACGGTGATCATGATCGAACGCTTTACTGCTTGCAAATTGTAAATCATGAAGCGTTAGTTCAATGTTCTTGGAATGGTCGGCCTGAGGAGCATTTATCATTAATAGGTACGTAGGAACCGGTTATTATTGAAACAGCAGCTGTTTCAGCGTGAATTACTCACCTGAACTTCGAGATAAGCTTAGTTCATCCCGTTCAGTATTCTAAGCGAGTTTCATGAGGATGGATCGTGTAGAGTGAGCGGGACATTGGGAAACATTGTTCACAATTCCGCGTGACTGAGTTGCTTCTCAAGTAGAACGAGATCTCTGGATTTTTTAAAGTTCTTTTTGTTGATTCGTTCGAGATTTCCCTGCTAATCGTAAATATGCCGTAAATGGAGGGTCTCGGGACGATAGTAACACGAATTACTGCTAAAAAACAGCATACGATGGTTATCGTTTTATTTTAGTTCACAATTTCCAAAAACAAGACTCTACAGGGTGTCCAAAGATTTAAGCACAATCCGACTCCTACGTGTTCTACAACTCATTTCCGAACAGAAATGCCTCTTAGCCATTTTTTGCCAGAGACCTCGTTTCCGAGCTATTTGCGATTTTAGTTTTTTTTCGTGTTTTCGATTTTATGTAATTAAAACTGTCATAACTCCCTCAATTTTGGAGATATCTCAAATTTGATGACACCGTTGGAAAGAGCGTTAATTTTCTATCTATTTGATGTCAGAAAACTTTTTTAAATTTGCATCGAAGATGTGCGATTGCTGCGCGAAACGGCAGTTTTGTCATAATCTTGAAATCGCCTGTTTTTCATCTCGCCTAGAAACCCTATGAATGCTTGACGCAGAACTGTGCAGGCCTGGTAAAACGTGCGCCAAAATGTCAGCTTTCCAATGGTGTAGTCGATTTGGTTTTTAAAAATATTTTTAGTTAAGGAAATGGTGTTTAACTGCAGAAAAACGTGTTTTCTGTTAAAATTGAGGTTTTTCCAAAAGTCTTGACGAAAAAAGGTTGGTGGCGGGGTATATTCGTAACTTTTCTCGCTGAATCGAATGGTGACAACGCCAGACCACTAAAGTGACGATTTAAGTTAGTTTTGTCGGATGCATAAACCCGTTCGTTTGTGAACAGTGTCTACGGCATTTCTAAGCTGTCCGGCCAAAGTCAGGATAATCGAAGAGCCGAGAGACGGCTACTGTTTGTGTTAATTTACGATTGATTGCGATGAGTTGCATTCATCTTTTTGCTGACACTATGGACCCTTATCGAACCAGGCTTCCGTATCATTACCAACTCTTCCCTTTCGTCTCTTTCCTCGCTGTATTTCCTTCAGCGAGGTTTTCCCTATTGCATATTCCCATTCATCATGGTGCGCTATAGCTATTGAACATAGCTGGTAGTAATAACAAAACCTTAGTGACAAAAAACAATTAGTAGATAAAAAAACAGATAGTTTCCTAGATAAAGAAGGATCAGTGACATAAACAATATTATCTACCAATATTTTTTCCTCATACTATCCGACGTGTTCGCTAGGGTGTGAGTTGAACACAGGAGGAGTGTGACTCCCTTGCTGCTTCAGAAGCATTACCATTGGCAAACCCGTACACAAAAATCATGTCAACATACTTTATTGTGGTATAGCTACTCAACTGAAAGCAAATCATCGCAATCAATCGTAAATGAACACAAACAATAGCTGTCTCTCGGATCTTCGATTATCCTGACTTTGGCTGGACAGCTTGGAAATGCCGTAGACGCTGATCACAAACGAACGTTTTCATTCATTAAATTCATTTTCATTTTTAATTTTTAAATACTTATTTTTTGGTTTATATCTTAACAATCTTGTTTAAACTCTAACTCTTTGTATGAACTCGATTTAAACGCCAATATCTTACCATTGTCCAACAACTGGATAACATGTTCGAGTCAATAAACATTTTACTAAAACTGAATTTGGTCAGAAACAACAAATTATTAACATTGCAACACAATGCTACGTCCAAATCAGATTGGGGTCGATAATACACGGCGCACAAAGCAACCCCTCCTTCAAGACCGGGGGGTTGTGCGGGTCATTGCATATCCTAGCCCCTGACGAAGACAATGCCTCCTCCGTAGCTTTCCCAATTTTCAAACATTAGGTCTTTTTTAGTGATACCGGGTGTCCCAGGACTTATGTACAATCCGACCCCTAACTCATTTCCGACTGCGATGAGTTGCATCATCTTCGATTTTGGAAAAACCTCAATTTTAACAGAAAACACATGTTTTTCTGCAGTTAAACACCATTTCCTTAACTAAAAATATTTGTAAAAACCAAAACGACTACACCGTTGGAAAGCTGACGCTCGTTTTATGAGTTATACCAGTTTTAATGACATAAGATCGAAAACACGAAACAAATCTTAAATCGCGAATAGCTCGGAAACGAAGCCTCTGGCAAAAAATTTCTAAGAGGCATTTCTGTTCGGAAATGAGTTGTAAAACACGTAGGAGTCGGATTGTGCATAACTCCTGGGACACCCTGTATAAGCGGCGAACAAAAATCTTCGTATACATACCTATACATGTTATGTTTGAAAGTACATAACATCAAACTAAATTGGAAATTCAGAAACAATCCTATTGTTTGCTGTGCTTTTAGGAAGAAAAAGTGTAACGTAGAATATTAAATTTTTGCTCATTCCTGGCGTACTAAATGCGTGAACTAAATAGGAAATATTGATTCCAAACATTTAGTATATATGGTGGTTCACGTGGGGGTGAAGGCAGGAGGCTCGACTGCTTCTGGGACAGTAGGTTACCCAGGTTTGGGCCGATTCGGTAGGACACACAGAATGCCTATGGGAACAGGTCTCTCGTGGCTGAGTCTGAAGCTAGAATGAAATGCAGCTCGTGAGTCCCTCAAACTCTGCTCTGAAAGAAGAAATCTACCATCCGAGTTGCAACACTAACAGTTGCCTGGTAGACAAGATGTGCCGGCACCACTCGATCCTCAATCATTCTCCCAGGGTATCCCCAGCGACCTAAAGCACCCTTCAGGCTTCATAAGTACTTCTCCAGTACCCTCCTGCCTCAGCAAATGATAGGTATTATCTATTATTAACTTCCATAATTTTCATCCTATTTGGATGAATTGACTTTTGTATTGAAGTTTGAACCGCTTTATCAAAACATTATCACCGTGGCAGAAAGTTGCTTTGGAATAGGAAGAATCATTAGGTTGTTCATATTCTGCGTTATAAGCAGGTAATTCTGATTCACCTCGACAGAATCCGGTGATATGGAACACGATTTTGAGGGTAATTGTGTTCCTGCTTGAGGAAAATGCACGGCGAATCACCCTGGGGAATGGGTTAGCGATGCTACGATAAAACAATGTGTGAAACGACGTTGTTTTTAACTAAAATCAATATTTACAAATCGCAATAACTTATTCAAATGTGTTTCCATTATAGCGTTTCATTGAATGAGTTAAATGAAAGATTCACGAGGAAGAGACAAACTAAAGTTTCTTCCCTGAAAGAGGTCTCTTCAGTTTGGAAGAACTGAGTTTTGGAAGTGTAGGGAGAAAGAGGTGAAAGAAGTTGTTTTTCCGGCAAGCAAAGAGTTTTGGGACTAACTTATCAAGTAGGTAAAGAGTTCTGCTCGCAAGCTGTGCGGTTCGAGCTGGGAATACCAGTGCTTCTACGTGTGGAAACAGTTTTGTTTCTCCCACCAATGAAATAAAACCTCTGAAACTAGATCTGAAGTTGACTTTGGCAGATCATAAACGCTTTCATAAACGATGCAAATTATTAATGAAAGTTTGTTGATTTATAAACCTTCTACGCTGATCAATGACGAAAAACTGTTTAAACGTAGACTACGATACGTAGACATAGGCTCCTAATGAGAGAAAATTAATAAAATTAAATGAAACACCTACCTATCCATGTTTTATTGAACCCTGTACATTTATCAAGAATTGCTTTCCAAGTGTTTTATTACATAAAGATCTAATTCTATCAACAAAGGCACCCATCAACATAAAATTAATAAAATTCACGTTTATTAATAAAATTTACTAGTTCTTCCATGTATAGCAAAAGATAAAATGAACTACATTCCTTGAAAGTATGATATAAGAACTCAGGGCTACGAACGAATAAACGAAAAACCATTCAGTGAAGTGATACCAATCAAAAGCAAACATGAATACAATATTGTTATTTTGAATGTTTTCGAGATCTCTCTTATAACAGAATACACTATAGCCATGAGTTTACTACCAAAACGCTGCAAATTCTTTCACTGGGGTTTATTATTCAATTGGCTTGCGTTCATGATTTGAATTTCTACTAAGCTTTGGAGTGTGCGTGTTTCACAGGTGATAGAGTGATTATTGAATTTCAGGAGGCACACAAATATGATCAACTTAACAATCCAAATAGGTATTTTGGTTGAGAACAGATTTACGTGCCATATGCATATCTCCTGAAATTCAATAATCGCTCAAAATTCAAATCATGACCGCAAGCCAATTGAATAATAAACCCCAGTGAAAGAATTTGCTGCGTTTTCCTGAAAATTTCAGATTTTCTGATTTTTCCTGAAAATTATCAGAATGCTTCAACTTGTGTATCGGCTACAAAGCCTTTTAGGAGTTCACTCCAGCATCCACATTACTACATCACTACGTCACTAGGTTACTGATATCAACACAAAAACAATAATAAACCAAAATAACGCGAATGTTGGCACCATAAATCGGGCCATAGATCGGGAATGGTTTGACCTACGGACCTGGGGAGGGGTCCATTAGATTTCCCGTGGAGTGTTCTTCAAAAAGAGTACAAATTTAGGCCGCCTTGACTTTTTTTGAGGTTTTTAGGGATTTTACAAAACTTTGACAACCCTTAAAGGGCACTTTAAATTAAGTGAGAGAGCTGGCTCAAGAATTGGGGCGTCGTCGGACCAACATGGATGTTTCCTGAAAATTTCAGCTTTTTTGCTTCAGCCGTTTGGGAGAAATCGTGCGTACGGCGGACGGACGGAAAAATTTTTTATTGCAGATTCGGATTCTACACCCTTTGAAACGTAAACCATGAAATTTTCAGGGGGGGGGGGGTTAGAATTTTTTTTTCAAGAGCGATTACAATGGTTTATTATCGAATAATATTGTCGCAACAGTGTATTTTCGTATTTTAGCCACTGAATTTTATGCTATGAGGTTGATTGAAATCGAAGATTTAAGACCATCCTAGGCCAATATGTGATTTTGGCACAAGTTTCGTTAACTTTGATCTAGTTTCCTCCGAAAGGCGGACGTCGGCATTTTCCGTGTTCAGATGCAAATTTTATGAGTTGCCAAAGCTCTAAGTTTGCGCGAAAGCTTCTGATCTAAAACTGGTTCGATATTAGCCTTTAAAAGCTTTGGCAGACTTCAATCGGACCAATATTAAGATTGGTAGGCTATTTTGAAGGACAAAAGTGAAGACGATTTTAATTGTATGTTGTTCCCTTGTTATATAGGTAGGGATAAACAATATTTATTAGGTGGAATGTGTTTGTTCTTTTGCATGTGTTTGTTTCTCTACAAAGTTGGTGCTTATGAAAAGGTTTAACAATTAAACGATAAAGTTTCCATTTTAGCCAATTTACATTCCAACTGTTTTGAGATGGCAGACAATAGTTTAATACATTGAGAGGTGAGGTAATTCGGTTTTTGTGTGCGCTGTACAATTAGTAAAATCAGGCGGCATTTTGGCTTTGGCATCCTCAACTACGATTTTGCCGTTAAAATATATATATTTTTTTAATTTATTTATTGTTACAACTGATTTAATATACAAACACTCTAGCAACTTAATTTATAATGAAGTAATATCACTTTTTGTGGTTCAGTAGTTCATTATCTAAGACCACTACAAGTCACAAACACTAATCAGCGTCTGGTCACAACTAGGTCCAGCGGCTTGGTCCTCTTGAGTCGCCGTACCTCTTCTCTGTTGTCCAGGGTTAAAATAAATCAGGACCTTAGCCAGAGAAGAAAATGTAACCACTGACATATAGTATAGTACTACATGGTACTGCCAAGCTTGAGCATAAAACGGAAACTTTTTAGCTGCCAGCGTATCGTCTTTGGACACTTCCTAATTATACAAGGAAGTAAGACGCAGAAATGAAGTACACCTTAATATACAACATTGTATTTCAATTTTCCATTATTTTCAAGATCTGAATTACGAAGGACAACTAATGGCTTACTCCTGACGAATACAAAGGTTCCTTCCCTACCTTTGATAGCAAGGAAGAAGAATACCAACTAGAGTCGACATTCAGACACGAAACTGAATGGAAATAGCAACATCGTGACACAGATGAACTCATCCTCGGCGCCATTTCGCGGGAGCCGTCTGAGAATGGAAGTTAGGTCGGCACCAGTACCTTCTAAAATAAGGTGAGTTCAAGTTGTGTAACATTTGTTTCCCCTTGTTGCAAAGCAATTCATTGTGTATGGGGTTGAGCAATTATCTATTCTCGGTCGTCCAAAATCAAAATGTCCGCTCATGCAGCAAATGATAATCAGCTCCGAATATAACATAAATGACTCATGCAAAGATTTGTTTCTTCTGTGATTTGGACAAAACCTTTTTATTGGCCCTCAATCACAGCTCAATAGAATCACTATTATGAGTCAGCGATTCTTTATTAATAGTGTTCATCTAGCTATAAATGTTTAACCATCAACGCCGTTTTGGTTTATTATTCAATAATTAATTGAAAATTATAACCCCACCTGAAAATTTCATGGTTTACGTTTCAAAGTGTGTAGAATCCGAATCTGCACTAAAAAGTTTTCCGTCCGTCCGCCGTACGCAAGATTTCTCCCAAACGGCTGGAGCAAAAGATCTGAAATTTTCAGGAAAAATCCATGTTGGTCCGACAACGCCCCAATTCTTGAGCCAGCTCTCTCACTTAATTTAAAGTGCCCTTTAAGGGTTGTCAAAGTTTTGTAAAATCACTAAAAACCTCAAAAAAAGTCGAAGTGGCCTAAATTTGGACTCTTTTTGAAGAACTTTCCATGAGAAATCGAATGAGCCTCTCCCCAGGTCTGTAGCTCAAACTATTCCCGATGTATGGCCCGATTTATGGTGCCAACATTTGCATCCACATTCACTACATCACTAGGTTACTGCAATCTAAACAATTGGGTTGCGTTCATGATTTGAATGCTTTGGAGTGTGTGTGTTTCACAGGTGATTATTGAATTTCAGGAGATATGCATAGAGCACGTAAATCGGTTCTCAAACAAAATACATATTTGGATTGATCAGTCGATCATATTTGTGTGCCTCCTGAAATTCAATAATTACACTATCACCTGTGAAACACGCACTCTCCAACGCTTAGTAGAAATTCAAATCATGAACGCAAGCCAATTGAATAATAAACCCCAGTGAAAGAATTCGCAGCGTTTTTTAGGGTTGAAAAACCCGATTTGTCGTTGTCATGGCCTACAACGGTATCTAGGTTCCCGATTTAGTTGGTGGTTTGGGCACCCTTTTCCTGAAAATTTCAGATTTTTTGCTCCAGCCGTTTGGGAGAAATCGTGCGTACGGACGGAAAATTGTTTATTGCAGATTTGGATTCTACACCCTTTGAAACGTAAATCATGAAATTTTCAGGGGGGGTTAGAATTTTTTTTCAAGAGCGATTACAGTGGTTTATTATTGAATAATAAACCAATATAGGCCTAAAACGCATCATTCTGCCTTTACTTTTCTTAAAATTTTACCCAGCTTTACTGTGGGGTTTTTTCCATACCCCCAGACCCCTCTGTAGGTTGCCCCCCCCCCCCCCGTACATAAATCCTGGATCCGCCACTGGAATAATGGGATTTCTTGAATGACTGGGCATCAGAAAGACATCCTGGGAGTCCAATCAAATGACCATGGATGGGGATGAATTAAACATCCAAAAACCTAGCAAAAGAAACACTTAAATTTTTAGAATGCCTGAAGCTGAAAATTGCCCTTAGTTGGAGAATCACCCATACACGAAATACGCAAAGTAGGTACAAGGACTTTTGGTCGAATCACCGCTGTGTAAAAATGAGGTAGTAACATAACTTTATTGTTAAGTTTCTTTCTTGCCTTACACATTTTCGTATATAGCGAGCATGCCTTTTTATGACGCCATCGTAACTCCCTTCTGACTGTAATTGTGAACCTTTCTGTAAAGATCGGCTGCCTCGCGGATGCAATGGAACGAGGCGGTGAAGGGGAGTGCACCGGCGAGTGAGAGGAGCGTGCAGGCTCCTCAGTACATCTCCCGTTAGATTCACGAGAACTCTCCGTCCACCGTGAACTTTCGTGGTCCTCGACCATCTGACTTTGCCACTCTTCGTGGGAAACTCCTGCAGAAGAATATCTTTGATCTATGAGGGAAGAGATAACCAAACAAATGTGAAGTAAATTCACATTTTCAAGTCGAAAACGATAAAATTTGACGAATAAAATCCTGAAAGGACCCAACTACACATAAATGTTAGTGCATTATTAAAAATAATACATGAATTTACAATCAATTAGATGAAAACTGTAAGCACCCACGTCTTTGAAGCAACGTTCAACAATTATTTAGTTTTTGAGTTATATTGTCACCCTAAGGGGGGAAATCAAAGGGCTTACATTCTGAAGTCATGATATAGAAATAACGCTTTTGGTTTATTATTCAATAATAAACCATTGTAATCGCTCTTGAAAAAAAAAATGCTAACCCCCCCTGAAAATTTCATGGTTTACGTTTCAAAGGCCATACGCCGTACGCACGATTTCTCCCAAACGGCTGAAGCAAAAAAGCTGAAATTTTCAGGAAAAATCCATGTTGGTCCTGCGACGCCCCAATTCTTGAGCCAGCACTCTCACTTAATTTAAAGTGCCCTTTCAGGGTTGTCAAAGTTTTGTAAAATCCCTAAAAACCTCAAAAAAGGTCGAAGCGGCTTGAATCTGGACTCTTTTTGAAGGACTTTCCATGAGGAATCGAATGAGCCCTTCCCCAGGTTCAAGCCATTCCCGGTATACGGCCCGATTTATGGTGGCAACATTTGCGTTTTTTGGTTTATTATTGTTTATGTTTTCATCGCAGCAACCTAGTGATGTAGTGATGTAGTAATGTGGATACTGGAGTGAACTCTGAACTTAGTAGAAATTCAAATCATGAACGCAACCCAATTGAATAATAAACCCCAGTGAAAGAATTAGCAGCGTTTCATGCATATAGTGCCGACAACTCCCCAATTCTTTAGCCAGCACTCTCACTTAATTTAAAGTTCCCTTTAAGGGTTGTCAAAGTTTTGTAAAATCTCTAAAAACATCAAAAAAGTCAAGGCGGCCTAAATTTGTACTTTTTTTGAATAACACTCCACGAGGAATCGAATGAGCCCCTCCCCAGGTCCGTAGGTCAAACAATTCTCGATCTATGGCCCGATTTATGGGGCCAACATTCGCGTTATTTTGGTTTATTATTGTTTTGTGTTGATATCAGTAACCTAGTGACGTAGTGATGTAGTAATGTGGATACTAGAGTGAACTCCCAAAAGGCTTTGTAGCCGATACACGGTTTGAAGCATTCTGATAACCATTAAAAAAAAAATAATAATAAAAAAACGCTGCAAATTCTTTCACTGGGGGTTATTATTCAATTGGCTTGAATTCATGATTTGAATTTATACTAAGCTTTGGAGTGTGCGTGTTTCACTGGTGATAGAGCGATTATTGAATTTCAGGAAATATGCATAGAGCACGTAAATCTGTTCTCGACCAAAATACCTATTTGGATTGATCAGTTGATCATATTTGTGTGCCTCCTGAAATTCAATAATCGCTCTATCACCTGTGAAACACGAACACACTCCAAAGCTTAGTATAAATTCAAATCATGAACGCAAGCCAATTGAATAATAAACCCCAGTGAAAGAATTTGCAGCGTTTTTATGTTTGTTATTTTCAGATATTAATTCAATGAATCTAATGAGCCCCATTGGACTGCTTTTCGTTCATCCGTTCCAACAAATTAAGAGAACAAATTTTGACTGGAAAAAAATAACGACGACACTACTTAAACTCAAATGTTAAAGTGAACAAAGTTTTTTATTTTTTTATTTCAAGGATTTTCTTAAATAGATTTTTTTTCTCTTATTTGCAGAAAAAGAAGTGAATATTACTTAGTCTTTTTATTCATCTCGTTAGATTTCAGTTGCTTCATGCGAGGGTTTCAATGTCTATCTCAATATGCAGTAAATTACACGATTGTATGCATTCAAGTGTTGGTGTTTACGGAGTTATGTTTATGACGAAGGCATCCAACAGTCTTTGGAACAACTAGATGTCAAGATATGAGGGCGAATTTATGAGCTCATGAATCCTCAAAGAGAGCTTCCTTGAAGGCATTTAGAATCCTAGTACATGGCACGAGGTACCAAGGTTACGTAATGTGCCGTACACCATACGTAATAAACGCAGATGAATTGTTTAATACAGAAATAATTAACCCTTGTGGCAATGTTTCTATGATTTTGGGGACAATGACAGTAGCGTCATTATTATCCAATAATAAACCATTGTAATCGCTCTTGAAGAAAACAATTTAGCCCCCTCAGAAAATTTCATGGTTTACGTTTCGAAGAGTGTAGAATCCAAATGTGTAAAAACAATTTTTCCGTCCGTCCGCCGTACGCACGATTTCTCCCTAACGGCTGGAGCAAAAAATCTGAAATTTTCAGGAAAAATCAATCTTGGTCCGACGACGCCCCAATTCTTGATCCAGCTCTCTCACTCAATTCAAAGTGCCCTTTAAGAGTTGTCAAAGTTTTGTAAAATCCCTAAAAACTTCAAAAAAAGTCAAGGCGGACTAAATTTGGACTTTTTTTTAAGAACTTTCCATGAAGAATCGAATGAGCCCCTCCCCAGGTCCGTGGCTCAAACCATTCCCGATGTATGGTCCGATTTATGGTGCCAACATTTGCGTTTTTTGGTGTATTATTGTTTTTGTTTTGATCGCAGTAACCTAGTGATGTAGTGAATGTGGATACAGGAGTGAACTCCTAAAAGGGTTTATAGCCGATACACAGGTTGAAACATTCTGATATGCGTGCTCCATCTTACGAAATTTAAAATTTTCAAATAGAATATTTTTCCACTGTAATCCATCTTGGAAAAAATGCTGCAAATTCTTTCACTGGGGTTTATTATTCAATTTGATTTTACTATTTGAATTTCTACTGATAGAGCTTTGAATTTCAGGCACACAAATATGATCAACCGATCAATCCAAATAGGTATTTTGGTTGAGAACAGATTTACGTGCTCTATGCGTATCTCCCGAAATTCAATAATCGCTCTATCACCTGTGAAACACCCACACTCCAAAGCTTAGAAGAAATTCAAATCATGAATCATTGAATAATAAACCCCAGTGAAAGAATTTGCAGCGTTTCTTCAAAAATCCGCCCAAAGATCAAAAATTAAACCATTAATGTAGTGGGACTTTGAATGAATTGTAAGGACGCCGAGAAATTTGCGCGTCACCAAATCCTTGACTCGCCTTATCCCCTGATGTATGACTTCCTTTCCCGAAACAATATCCCATTAGTGTGGGTAACCGAGACTGAGGAGCGTTCATCTTTCGGCCATTCGTGTTTGACTTCAATAATTCTTCAAACTCCCCGGTACAACGTCTGTAAGTACACTTGTTGATGACAGTTTAAGAGGAAGACAACCCTCCTACAGACAAACCTTCAAAAGTTATTAGGACAAACAGTTTCTGTCAACGAGGTAATGTGCAGGTCGCTTACTAAAAGCCCTTTGTCGTGCATAAAACAGTTAAGACCATATAAACAGCATATAATTTATACTCTTGAGTGAAAATGGTTAATTAGTGCTGTGCATTTTTGGCTGAAACTAAGGTGTCTGCATGGACATATTTACCAACTTAATTTTGGTAATTTTGGTTACAAGTGAGATTCAGTATTCAGAATTTGTGAATGACCAGTCTAGTCATTAGTTTGATGTTTCTTATTTTCGACGTCTAAACAGGATTTGGGTATTAATAATGAAAGTTGTACTGTAATTTTGTCCCATGAATCAACCGTTATGGGCGATTATGTAATTTATTGGATGATGAAAATGAAGTAGCCTACAGGCTGCTTTACAGCGTTAAGTTTACAGTTTTACAGTTTACAGTTTTAAGTTTACAGTTTACTTTAAGTTTACAGCGTTTTTTTCAAGAGCGATTACAATGGAAAAAATATTCTATTTGAAAATTTTAAATTTCGTAAGACGGAGCATGCATATCAGAATGCTTCAACCCGTGTTTCGGCTATAAACCCTTTTAGGAGTTCACTCCAGTATCCACATTCACTACATCACTAGGTTACTACGATCAAACAAACAAAAAAACCTTGTTGTTTGTTTTGATCTCAGTAACCTAGTGATGTAGTGAATGTGGATGCAAATGTTGGCACCATAAATCGGACCATTCATCGGGAATGGTTTGAGCTTCAGACCTGGGGAGGGGCTCATTCGATTCCTCATGGAAAGTTCTTCAAAAAAGTCCAAATTTAGGCCGCCTTGACTTTTTTTGAGGGTTTTAGGGATTTTACAAAACTTTGACAACCCTTAAAAGGCACTTTAAATTAAGTGAGAGAGCTGGCTAAAGAATTGGGGCGTCGTCGGACCAACATGGATTTTTCCTGAAAATTTCAGCTTTTTTGCTTCAGCCGTTTGGGAGAAATCGTGTATACGGCGTACGGCGGACGGACGGAAAATTTTTTATTGAACATTTGGATTCTACACCCTTTGAAACGTGAACCATAAAATTTTCAGGGGGGGGGGGGGGGGGTTTTTTTTTTTTTTTTTTTAAACAGCGATTAAATGGTTTATTATTGAATAATTAACCAAAAGCAGTTGAAGATTACAAATATTCGAAAAAACTCATATCTCATACCTAAATTCCTCTTATTTCATAACGAATAAAGTTTTTAAAGTCCTCAAAATGCTTTAATGAACCTAGTATGCTGTGATTCAAGGTCATTGAAGAAAGGATTTGTCCAAAAAAGAAATATAATGAGGGCATGTGCAAGTTGAATCGATTTTGGATGGCAAACAAAAGATCTTAATTCTACCACAATGAAATGTGATCCTTTAATGTGTTCCTACTGTATTGCCTTCATTGGATTGCTCTAATTGCGGTTCATGATTCACAGCCAACCAATGTGGTCGAGACCAACTTCTCATAAGCTACGGGAGAAAAGAACCGAAAACAGCCCAGGCGATTATCGATCAAGTCATTTATGAGGGGGATCACTGATTTCTTTTAACTTTCATATGTATGTTCATGTTCATATTTAGTTTACGTACACTTGTAACGTTCATATGTGCCGATTTTCATTATCAAACCGTTAGTTTTCTCATTTTGTTTTCATTTTTCACTTCTCAATAATTCGAATTTTTGCTACCCGTTAATTCGAAATTCGCTGATTCGAACTAAAATTGAGGTCCCTTGAATTTCGATTTACCGGAGGTTGACTGTATTTTAATTTAGCACAAATTACAGGTCTGGTTTCAATTAGGGATTAGAGGGTTACTCACCTTGAGTACATAAACGTAGAAAAGCAGGTATTTGTCGTTATTGACGAAATTTGTAATGAGCCATCATAAACAGACAATCTCCTATGCACGCAATAAATCCGCTCTAGAGATGATTGTATAGGTGGTCCCGTTAGCCAGACGCCGGACGCCGGAGCCCGTGCGCAGCCTGATTCCATAATGTCTTCCACAATCGCAAACAGGTTTGAATCGTCCAGCCCTGTAGGTTCACGCTCGCTTGCACCCGCGTTCCAGAAAGTTATGGCTCGTGGACAAAGGCACGGGTACGTCTACATAAAAGCCCAAGTTTTACTGCCCCGTACTTCACCTTGATCCAAGAATTACCTCACGTCCTTTCGGTTAATTATTCACAGTAATGAATCATTGCAATCGGGCAATACAACAAGAAAATGTTCAACCTCCTTAACGTGAACATAACAGATCAAAACGTTCTGCCAAATTGAATGTGGCACGTAGCTTCCCCGTCTAAGTAACATGAACGTGTAGTTCTTTTGAAATGTTCTGGATGAACTCGAAAGATGTACATGAGCTTGTCACATTAATTTAGGGAACAGAGCCGCCGCGAAAAATGTTCAAGCCTTACATCAACGCGTTAAAAACATTAGTCGACAAGTATTGCAGGTATATCACTCTAATTCTGTAGCGGGCAGAACAGGGGTGACCAACTTGTAAGGCCTCAAGAGCCAAGAACAAAATCTTTGATGAGGTTTCGGGCCATTTATTACTTTGTAAGTAACAATAAGAAATGTGAGATGTAGCAATGATTAAAACCAAGAGTACTATTATTTAATTTATTGCTCAAAAACCTCAGTCTTTTGCATGAATGAACTAAATGCACCTAAGCCCTAAATATTTCATCAAGAACTAAACAATCATTACATGAATACTGAACAATCTTATCTAATGTGAGGTCGATCGGCTTCATCCACCAATGACGAAATATCCACATCCAATCCGCTTTTAGAGAATCTCATCATATGACGCAAGAAAGAATATGTGAGGTTGCATATGTTGTGGTTCTCTATGTGTTTCATGGAGGAAAAGGCGCTTTCACACAAATATGTGCTCCCGAACATCCAAATTTTCAGTCCAAAATCTGGCAGGTTTGCAAATAATAGCATTCGAGTGAATAGTATACAAACGCTAAATTCGCGTGAAAATTGGAGGCAAAAAAAGTTCATCTCCCTATAGTATAAACAAGGTCTTCTGCCTACAACTAGACTTGGAAGCAAACCCGAGGTGTGAGGAGGGAGGGGTTAAGTCCCTCCGGCATCCGGAGCTTTCTCCAAAACTAATGGACCAAAGTTTATGAAACTTGGGAAGAAAATCACTGAAGGGTTTACTGAATCTTCGGAATAATGGCCGATCAACCCTAAAAGGTAAAATATAGGGGATGAAATATTAAACAATTGCAACATTCTGGATTAAAACGACTAACGTTTTTTTCACTTTTGCAAGATGAAAATGGGTTTATCGAGGCAAAAATAAAATGAATAGTCGAATTGTATGTTTTAGATCACTTTGAACAACTGTCGTTTCCTATCTGTGCGTCGCTAATTCCATAACAAGCTTGAATTATACCGTTTTCATCAGATTGCTCTCTTACTTTCGACAGGAAAAGCCGATATACGGGTTGAAGCATTCTGATATGCATGATACGCTGCAAATTCTTTCACTGGGGTTTATTATTCATTTGGCTTGCGTTCATGATTTGAATTTCTACTAAGCTTTGGAGTGTGCGTGTTTCACAGGTGATAGAGCGATTATTGAATTTCAGGAGGCACACAAATATGATCAACTGATCAATCCAAATAGGTATTTTGGTTGAGAACAGATTTACGTGCTCTATGCATATCTCCTGAAATTCAATAATCGCTCATCACCTGTGAAACATCCACACTCCAAAGCTTAGTATTCCAATCATGAAAGCGACCCAATTGAAAGAATTTGCTGCGTTTTTTCTTAGCCAACCAAAATATCTCGATTCGAGCCGTCCGAAAAGGTAAAATGTTGTGCATATCTGTAAATCGGAAGTTGGCCCAAACGGATCATAAAGTCAGACGTGTGTCCATCATTGACCGGCTTCCCACCAGGGAACCCTCAGCTTCATGATACTATGGTGCCCAGCGCAATCCTTTTCCCCATTTTTAAGACAAAGCTCGAGATGACAATTTTATCTGGACTCCGGTATACAACTTCTCATTGATATCAAATAACTCTCACAAAACATTTAAATTTTGTACTTGACTCTTAAAAACTTCAAGTAAAGACCATAACGTCAACTATTGAATCTTACGCTCTGCGAATATTAGCCACCAGGGTAATTCCTATATGATCATTTTCAATTCTCCTATATTGAAATTAAAGAACTGTATTCGTAGATGACAGTCAGAACTATTCCTGTGTCATGAAGATATATAAAGATACGAATGGTATTCTGTTGATCCACTTTAAAACCCTTCGTTCGTTCACATTCATACGGCAGGACATTCTTTCACATTTGCAATAATTACAATTACAGTTATTGTTAGCCACTGATTTTTTCCAGACGATTGGCCGTACTGTAGTTATGATTCTTTTAGCGATATCGCTACTGCAGGATATGAACAGGGAACAAAGACGATAAGCAACGAAAGAAATGAGAACGGGATCCATCTTTCTGCACAAACCTTCCTTAATTAGGACATCCTGGAAAATTATTCGTGGGAAACTACAGGCTATTGACCTTGTTCCGCTTGCCTTAATCTGCCGTAAATTTAACTGAGATTTCTTGTTTCGTATTATTACAAAGCGTTGTGTAGGTTGTCAAACAGTAAAATCAAACAACACTCCGCTTAGGCTTGAAAAAACAATAATACTGTTAGGTAAATACATTATCATACATTGGAAAGTACATTACGCATACATTCATCAATGACAGATGTGTATGACGTTTGTATTGCACCTAATTATATCTCAACCTATTTTTTATTTATGTTATGAATTTGAATAATAAATACCTTAATATTCACAAATTTAAAGCGCCGTTCAACTAATACTTTTTATTCAAACGATGGCTATAGTTTTTTGTAGTAAATACTCCTGATGGATCCGTTCCTACTTACTTCGATAAAATAAGTAAGTGAACTCTTATGATTATTAATTATCATAAATCAATGGAATAGTGTGCGGATTGAAAACTAAATTTCAAAGAACGGTGTTTTCTTGGTGGCTGAAAGCAATCGATAAGTATAGTTGATTATGGGAAACCGTCGGATGAAAGTCTATTAGGTATATAAGGGTAATAAAGTGGGTCTCAATATGAAAATAGTAATAAAGTTTTACTAGGGCCTGTTGAAGATAAAATCAATGTCCAGAATACCATGACTATTTGAAGAAAATTGCGAGAAAGAATAAACGAGCATGAAAAGGATCTCAGGGATGGTGAGGGTAAATTTACATTTCTAAATCATCTTGAGAGATCCAATTGATAGAATTTTGGTTTGATAGTTAGCCAGTTTGTACATTTTCTTGATTTTTGTATGGGTATGCTGAATTTACTTGAAAAATTGGAAAAGATAAACGATTGATTGTAAATGTCTAAATAAGGATATCTCAAATAAGAGTTTTTCGAAAACGATAACGCCTGGTGTGATCTCGTTCACCATGTTAACGCTTGTTGAGTTTCCCCAACTCTTACCTTCACATCATTTGGCAGGCTGCAATTACCCTTCCATTTTGTTAGCGCATGATTGGTTGCGTCACCGAGCTCTTCCTTTCTCTTGACCAATGGGATTCAAGCTCCCTTTCACTTGCGTTTATATAAGCTGTATCCTCTCTATTATGATGAGATGAGCAGTAATGGGACTCAACGGTCGTACCGTGAGGCTTTATGCTCACCCCTCTCCATCAAGAGGAGATTGAGGAAGGACATTAACGTAAGGGAAATGGGGGTAGCCCTCACAAAAGTTGTCCCTGCTGGTCCTAAAGCAGTGAAAGTTGTGGCTAGAACAGTAGACGAGAGGATAAGGATAGCCAACAGGATGACAGATATGGGGCTCCATGTCAGGTTGGAGCGCCTCCCAGATCGCCCACTCCTGGTTAAGGTGCATGGTATTGACCGAGATATACCAAAGGAGGACCTAAACGACTACATCTGGGCCCAAAATGAGTGGGTCAGAGCCTCATACACAAGGGAGGCCTTTAAAAATACAGTCGCCAAGGAAGAGAGGCAGCGCACAATGGCTAACTGGCAGGAGATGTGGATAGGAGAACACCGAGGAAGATGGGCTGAACGCCTAATACCCTGTATCGACACATGGATGAACAGACCACATGGAGAGGTGAACTTTTTCCTGACACAGTTCCTCTCAGGCCATGGACTCTTCTACGCCTACTTGCATAGGATGGGGAAAGTGGATGACCCAGCATGCCCTTATTGCAAGGAAGAGGATGATGATGTGTTCCATACACTGGACTGCCAACAGAAGTTGGCTTCAGCAGACACTGGAGCTATCACCTCAGGACATGACACCAGAATGTGTCTTAAAATGCTTGAGCGTGAACAGAACTGGACCTCGGTAGCATCCTTTTCTGAAAAGATCCTGGAAATGAAGGCTGTGAAGGAACGGGAGAGGCAGAGCAGGGAGAACACGGACTGAGGAGTACTAAATCCTTCCCTAGAACCAGCCTAAAGTAATGTGTCAAACAGTTCCAGGCTGAGTTTCGTCGTGGGAAATGGAAGGTGAGGTTTTAGTGGGTTTGAATCCCACATAACCCAAAGTGCGGTCCCTTTTGGGTATCTTAGGAGATCCGATTTCCACCTAAGGATCTCAAAGATTTCCTCACCTGCCACCGAAAAAAAAAATCCTCTCTATTATATGTTGAATAATTGTTTCTTATTAATTATAATCAAACAATCAGATTCAACATTGTAACTCTTTCATTTCAGGGAAGTAGATAAACAGCGCCCTTCATTACCTAACTTCCTATCTCTTCATTTTATTTTTCGTTCAAAAACTATTTATAGACCAGTAATCTGCGGAGATAGGACATCTAACACAGATATAATAAACCTTTAATAGGGAATAACTGGTAGTTAATAATTATATGGGGTGGAATGTTGGGTTAGTTGGGATTTGTGAAAAGTATAAATTGATATGCCAAAAGATGGAAGTGGTATGCCAGAAGTTGAAATTGAGTCACCGAAAGTTTAAATTGAGAGGCCAAAAATATTAAAATTGATTTGTGCCAAAGGTTCAAATTAATTTGCAAAATTTTCAATTTGATTATCAAAATTTTCAGTTTTCACTCGTGCCCACATCATCAACTGGGAGTAGGATTTCGACCACTTATTAATTAATAACGACCGGTAGTTATTAATTAATAATGGAATGTGTTTGAACTTTGCGCCCACCAAAAACCTACTGTAAATACAGACCTGTTTCTTAAAAGGTCATCCACAAACGGAACGTAAAATTACTCGCTGAAATCATTGCTTAAATATAACATCTTGAAACTCGGACCGTAAACTGGTTCAAATAACCGGACCTCACCGAACTGTAAGAAGAGATCTCACTAACATACCCTCTCTAAAACTCTCTAAGAAATATTTTTCAGGAGTGAAACTAGTTTTTCATATAAGTGAGAACGTCGAAACTGATACTCCTCTCTGCTTCAGCTGCTACTTCCCCTAACCGCATTTTCTGTAATAACGTTGCAGCCGAGAAGGCCGCACGAGGTTGTAAACCGCAGCTCGCATACTTCTACCGAGGAAAAAAAAACTCAGCTGTTTACACCGAATCGATACCTTTCCCGAGATATATATTTATATTCCCAGGGACGCGTGAAGCTAGATTTGCATATCAACTAATGCAAGAGATGGGCATAACACGATGAATCCATTAGGGCGCTTTTATTATAATTATCTCCATTTAGTTATTTCACTCTCTATAACATTATCTTCCATACAAGTCTGCCGGTTGTATTTTTCCCAAAGTATTATGCATTATTCTTGGCTGATGTAGAGCGCTTCGAACCAGAAAAAAACGCTGCAAATTCTTTCACTGGGGTTTATTATTCAATTGGCAAGCGTTCAAGATTTGAATTTCTACTAACCTTTGGAGTGTGCGTGTTTCACAGGTGATAGAGCGATTATTGAATTTCAGGAGAAATGCATAGAGCACGTAAATCTGTTCTCAACCAAAATACCTATTTGGATTGATTAGTTGATCATATTTGTGTGCCTCCTGAAATTCAATAATAACTCCAATGCTTAGTAGAAATTCAAATCATGAACGCAAGCCAATTGAATAATAAACCCCAGTGAAAAAATTTGCAGCGTTTTTTTTTATATAATTTTTTAATGGTTATCACACATGGTTATTATAACCCGTGTATCGGCTAAAAAGCCTAAAACAATAATAAACCAAAATAACGCGAATGTTGGCACCATAATTCGGGCCATAGATCGAGAATGGTTTGACCTACGGACCTGGAGAAGGGCTCATTCGATTCCTCGTGGAGTGTTCTTCAACCTCCGCCTGTGAGGGTATTTTTGTGAAAAAAGTGTGTCTGTGAGTGGCCTACGGTGAACTTTGTTTTCTCCTTGACCATCTCGCAACGCTGATTACATCTCAATGTCATTGGTACCATATGGTGGTAGGCTGCACAGTGGTTTGATGATCGTTCCGTTGGGATCTTTATGTGAGCGGTCTTTTCGGGGCGTGAGGGGCTTCTGACCACGTTTCTTCTACCTTTGTCAGCCGTATTTGGTCTAATGACAAAGCTACTGAATTAGGTTGGGCATTCACCGAGGCATCCGATCGTGCTAACACTATCATGATTGCGGTTTGGACCATACTGACGGGCGGTCCGCACCACGCTGATGGGCATTGTGGACTAGATTATTTCGAATCTTTCAAGATACATGTAAAATCATAACGAGAACAAAATTAAAAGCCCCCATATTCGAGTTGACTTCTTTATGGAACGGAATTGGCTTGTTATAAGTCGCACCATAAATCGCCACAGACCTACAAGGGGCTCATTGATTCCTCATGGAAAGTTCTAAATTGAGTGATGTTTTTATTATACAACCCTTAAATGGCACTGATTAGAAAGCTGTGCCAAAGAGGGGCGTTCGAAACATATTTTTCCAAAATTTCAGATGTTTTGGTCCAGCCGTTTGGGAGAAATCTTGCGTACGGTGTGTACCAAACAGATTTGGATTCCAGACCCTAACGGCTGAACTAATTTGCCAAACTAGACCTGAAAAATTTTTTTTCGAGAGCTACTATATTATTGAATAATAAACCAAAAGTGTGTAAGTACGAGAACTTGTGTGTGTGTGTGTGTGTGTGTGTGTGTGTGTGTGTGTGTGTGTGTGTGTGTGTGTGTGTGTGTGTGTGTGTGATCTTTATTGAGCGGTCTTTTCATGGGCGTGAATTCTGACCACATCCTTTGTCAGCCGTATTTGGTCTAATGACAAAGCTACTGAATTAGGTTGGGCATTCACCGAGGCATCCAATCGTGCTAACACTATCATGATTGCGGTTTGGACCATACTGACGGGCGGTCCGCACCACGCTGATGGGCATTGTGGACTAGATTATTTCGAATCTTTCAAGATACATGTAAAATAATAACGTGAACCGTTAAAAGCCCCCATGTAGGTACTACTTCTTTAGATTACAAAAGTTGAATTGGCTTGCTTTAGTCAACCTGCGATTACAACATTGTGAGAATTGTGTACCATATGATAATCTATCGAATTCCAATATACAATAATTGACAAATGTATTGGAAAGTAATGCATTCATTACAGGAAAGTCCCCAAGTCTCGTATTTGTATTATAAACGCAAACAAAACTGAATTATGTGTAATATTGTTCAAACTAGACCAAGTGGACAAAAAAGAAGCACAAGAATCGTCAAATGATTCCAATTGATATGAGTAGCGCTTGGTTTTAAGCGACATTAAATCCCAATTTTTTTACTTTTTTGCACAACTAGACTAAAATTGGGGTCGAACAAAAATTTTGAAATAACAAAAATCAATAAATTCATATGAAAATTGTGAAGACAACGATGTATTTTATTGCACAAGAGAAGTTTGAGAGCCGAGAATAGGGATCGAACATAACAAATTCAAACAAAAACAGAGTAAAATAGTGAAGATATAACGATCTATCAGTACTACCCGCTCCATTCGCCTCCTTTCATAAATAAATTTGATAGTCCTGAAATGTGTCTTGAAAGTAGACAGGAGTTGGAAATCAAGCAAAAAAAGAAACAAGAAAATCAGCAGTAAGAGCTGAATGAGCAGTTTGTTGCCTTGGCGGCTCCAGCCCTGAAACTCAGGAAGAGCACGGAGACCGTAACGTATAACCACGAAAGGAACTCAAGGCTTTTCTTGCTAGCTTTTCTCGCTTTTCTCTCCCAAATACAAATTTCAACTACCAAATATGCAAAGGAGATCAATCTTGTCCGCTTTCTCGGCTTCAAATCGTGAAACAAACAACTTAATCCTACCTTTAGAAGAAGTTCACCAATACCTAAAAAAAATTAAAATTTTGAAATGATTGCCGAACTTTAGAAAACCTTGTTTTGCAATAGTTGAAATTTATATCTGTCAAGCAAGAGCCCAATTCCATCTTTAACCCAAACTTCAGCCCTATGATTGCAGCAAAGAAGACAAAGGAACCAGAAAAGTTTATTACTTACCCCACATCCTCAGAGCCAATCTACCTTTTCGTAGTAATGAGGGGAACTTTAAAATCGTGGAACGATTCATGCTTGCCTTTCAGGTTCGTTGTCAACCCTGTCAGAAAAATGATAACTGTTCACAAGAGATGGGGACAGTCAACTGATAATAGGATACATGTTTTGGCGATTCTACCGAAAACTATTTGTGCTCCTGTTTAAGCTCTCTGACATTTTTAGCGCTTCATTTTCAGCACTTCATTGGTTCATTCTTTGCGTGATTAATCAACGCTTTTGCTCTTCCATTCAGCAAAGACGGGGCGGGACACAAGTCGCTCACAACTTCAGGAGGCCTGTTTCCATTCTCCGTCAATGAAGTCATGGGGAAAAGTTGGAAGACAGTATGATAATATTATTATTATCTGGTATCTTTTTGCAGATGATCCTGTGCTCCTGTCAGCAACCGGCCCTTAGTGGTTGAATGGATTGTTTATCAGCTCCCCTATTCCCCCTCCCAACGGAAAATTCAAAATGTTCGAGGTTTGTTGCACAGCTATCAAACTTTTATAAATCAATTATATCATTTTTTTCGTGATTTTATTTATTGCAACTGATTGTAGGATACATCATCTAGCAATAATTTATCTCATAAATGGACACAATGTACAGGGTGAGATTTCAACAAACCAACCCTACAGAGTAACATACTGTTAACTGGAACACACTTCACTACAACTTGCACAGCCCAATCAGGTCCAGTGGCTTGTTACGCTTGTTCTCCTTCGTTATCCAGAACGTTGATCATCTCCGGGTTTTTGTGCTGATGGAGGCGTTTTTCGTACTTCTGGGCGTATTTCATGATGATTTCGTTGACTGTTTCCAGTCTTAGGTCACGATGAATGTCATCATTTCGCATATACCAGGGGGCACCAACTATGCTTCTCAGGATATTGTTCTGACAAGTTTGTATTTTCTTTACGTTAGTCTTTTTGGCACAGCCCCACAGTTGAATCCCGTATGTCCAAATAGGGCGTAAAATCTGTCATCAATCAATTATATCAGATGAAAATAGTAAAGAAGTAACAATTTATCACTATTCCCTCCTCCATCCACTTCTCTTGATAATGAGAATGAAACATTCTGGAATATGTTCAAATATGAACGAAAAAAGAACGACGTGAATTTTCATTTGAGCAACGATTAAACAGATTGGCTACAACCCCTTCCAATTCCTCTTATCCGTCATAAAATTCAAAATTTCCGTAAAATTTTTATTAAATTTAAAAAAATGAAAAATCACGAAAATCGTTCAAGAATTACAGGCTTGTCACACTCTCGTACAGATACCAAAGATACACCCATATTTTTTCGCGGATTCGGACAAAGTTTTCGGTTAGAACGGTTTAAAACGGGTGCTTATTCAGTTTTTTCTAAATTTATTTTTGGGTTATTTCACAACGCCTTGGATTAATTCTAATAGGTCTATTGAAGAAGCCTTGCTTGAGAGAGACGTCCTAAAAAAAAGTGCACAATATAATTTGCAACACATCGTTATTTGGAATGTCGGAATATTTCTACCTTCTATATTTCTATGAACGAATAAATGTCGGCCTTCGAGAATGCAGCCGTTCGTGTTGCTGAATTTTCATGTGTCCTTGCCGTAGAATACAATATTGTCTTCGAACAACAAAACGAAACCTACTGAGCGGGTTGAGTTAATCATTTAAAACATCTATACATTGGATCTCAAGGTTATCGGTAACCCATTTTACTGTAGACATGAATTCAAATTGGATAAATAAATATTGCCAATGTTCTGACGACACGATAATTATTCGTCTTCAATAAATTCCAATCTTTTGGTCTCGACCAAAGAACCTCAAACTTTGTTGGTTTATATTTCAATACGCAAAATAAATAATACTAAGCGTCGTCAGGAGCTTTTCTCTCAATCTACTGGACCGAATTGGATAAAAACGTCTGCCAAGTGGATGTGGCACATAGCTTCCTCGTATCCAAAACATGGCTGTATAGATCATTGAAAATTATTATTGACAAAAGAACTTCGTTCAATTAGGCGAAGTGAATATTGAATTAGGGTAATTTATTGTTATGCGGGAGTATAATTTGAGAAAATAAAGGTAGGCATGCTAAAACATTATTTTCTCTTCATTACTCACGAGGACCATCTTTACATCAGTCCGAACAATCCCTGAAAATTTCATCGAAATCAGTCATGAACTCCCGGAGTTATGCGTGTAACAAGGATTTCACGTTTGCGCATGCGCAGAGGCTACTATTGATCCGGGGGTCATGAAACCTATAGGGGACCATCTACACCCAAACCCTCACAATCCCTGAATCATAAATCGGACTATAACTCCGTGTAGTTTTGCCCGTAACAAGGATTTGCTGACAGACAGACAGACACACAGACAGACACGGAACCAAAATTGTTCAGAAAGGTCTAAAACGCAAAATGCGAGTGGAATTTTTGATTTTGGAGACAAAAAAATTTTCACATTCCGAAAGTGAAAACAATGCTTCCGCTACCTTGGTAGACTCGAAAGCAAAATTACAGTTATTCAAGGATGCTCCCGAATTGGAGATGTGTTTCGGCTGAAACATTTTCAAACCGAAATCTCAAAAACTATCTAAATAAGAGTTTGGTTGGTACACGGCCATGAATCAAATGTGCTCACCTTGATTGCTGTAAGTTCATCTGTTTTCTCTTCTTTAGGGCAAGGAAAAAGAATGTCAACTTGTATAAGAGTGAACTTGGTAAAAATCACCTTAAAACCTAAGACGATCGAATCAAGTGATATAATTTCAATGGAATTCTCTTCAGATGACAGGGAAGAACTAGGGATGTGAAGGTAGGTGTTTTATTTTATAATTGTCGAACGGCATCAATAATATATCACTCTTCAGTTTTATCGAAATGTGATGACGATTGAGGGAGCTTTGCGATTTACTTACATACAGTGTCAGACATTCAGGAGATCAGACCAATTCAGAGAGCACTGATACTGAAAAACGTTGCAAATTCTTTCACTGGGGTTTATTATTCAATTGGCTTGCGTTCTTGATTTGAATTTCTACTAAGCTTTGGAGTTTGCGTGTTTCACAGGTAATAGGATTGAAATCGTTCAGTAATTATTGAATTTCAGGAGATATGCATAGAGCACGTAAATCTGTTCTCAACCAAAATACCTATTTGGATTGATCAGTTGATCATATTTGTGTGCCTCCTGAAATTCAATAATCGCTCTATCACCTGTGAAACATGCACACTCCAAAGCTTAGTATAAATTCAAATCATGAACGCAAGCCAATTGAATAATAAACCCCAGTGAAAGAATTTGCAGCGTTTTTTATGGTTATCAGAATGCTTCAACCCGTGTATCGGCTACAAAGCCTTCTAGGAGTTCACTCTAGTATCCACATTACTACATCACTACATCACTACGTCACTAGGTTACTGATATCAACACAAAAACAATAATAAACTAAAATAACGCGAATGTTGGCACCATAAATCGGGCCATAGATCGAGAACGGTTTGACCTACGGACCTTGGGAAGGGCTCATTCGATTCCTCGTGGAGTGTTCTTCAAAAAGAGTACAAATTTAGGCCGCCTTGACTTTTTTTTGAGGTTTTAAGGGATTTTACAAAACTTTGACAACCCTTAAAGGGCACTTTAAATTTGGTGAGAGGGCCAGCCCTCAAGAATTGCGGCGTTGTCGGACCAACATGGATTTTTCCTGAAAATTTCAGATCTTTTGCTCCAGCCGTTTGGGAGAAATCGTGCGTACGGCGGACGGACGAAAAAATTGTTATTGCAGATTCGGATTCTACACCCTTTGAAACGTAAACCATGAAATTTTCAGCGGGGTTAGAATTTTTTTTCCAGAGCGATTACAATGGTTTTTTTTATTGAATAATAAACCAAAACGAGTTATGATCGAATTCAGGGATTTTTGAATGAGTTATACGATTTAAACTCACAATATTGAAGTATAATTTATGTTGAACATTACAGTTATGTCAAGAGATTCCTAACAGATTACACGATTGGAACTAACAATATTAAACTGTTGATTGAATTGATTGATCGAGTTGATTGAACGACAAGTTCAATATTAGAGTTTTCCGAATTGGTTTGGTTTTGCTTCCGAGTCTACCAAGGTAGCGAAAGCATTGTTTTCACTTTCGGAATGTGAACATTTTTTGTCTCCAAAATAAAAAATTCCACTCGCATTTTGCGTTTTAGACCTTTCTGAACAATTTTGGTTCCGTGTCTGTCTGTGTGTCTGTGTCTGTCCGTCAGCAAATCCTTGTTACGGGCAAAACTACACGAAGTTATAGTCCGCTTTTGATGAAATTTTCAGGTATTGTTCGGTTTGATGTGTAGATGGTCCCCTATGAGTTTCATGACCCCCGGATCAATAGTAGTCTCTGCGCATGCGCAAACGTGAAATTCTTGCCACAAGCTTAACTCCGGGAGTTCTTGACCGATTTCGATGAAATTTTCAGGGTATATTTTATAGTTTGTTCAATTGTTGAACATGCCCACCTCCATTTTCTCAAGTTATGCTCCTGCATAACAATAAATTTACCCTAATTCAATATTTACTTCGCCTAATTGAACGAAGTTCTTTAGTCAATAATAATTTTCAATGATCTATACAGTCATGTTATGGATACGAGGAAGCTATGTGCCACACCCACTTGGCAGACGTTTTTTATTGTTTAACATCACGAGACATCACGTAGTTGATATTTTTCCATCTTCGAAATCACTTCGTGATTCCTAGCACTCTGCAACTTTGGTCGACCTCAAATCCCTAATGATAATGGTGGCCCGGCTAAGGGCGAAGTGTTACAAGTCAAATATTTCACGGAATCACTCTTTCAAGCAAGCTAGAATAGAAAGGAACTCGCCGTGTCCTGTTGGGATCATCAACCCATGACAAACCCCTGCTGACCCGTTCTTGCTCCGTTTCCTGATTTTCCCCATAAGGATCGACAGAAACTCGTTGCGACCGATGCGCTTTGTCCGTTCACCGGCTTTTTCGAATCAAGTTTTCTGTCAAGGTTAGAAAACTGATGAGAAAGACTGCTTAGTTGAAATGTACGTTTGTATCTAGTACAACAACCTGCAAGTGCAATGGTTGGTATTTTGCAGGACTTATCAATGACCAAATTTTCAACATCAAGTCAAAATTGAAACATTCGGTTGAAGAAAACCTAATATCCTCTCCGTACATCCGGGTCTATTTTTGGCGTTATATTATAACATTGACGTAACTAGGGCGGCTGCCCCGGGCACCAAAGTTAGAGGGGCGCCAAATAGGCAAAAAAAGTGACAGGTTACCAAGTTCTTTTAAATATTATGACCGTTTGGAGTAAATTTGAAAATATTTACTAAAAGGAAAAATAATCTAAATAAGGAATGCAATAGGCCTACAAGAAAGGACAAAGAACAAGAAAACGTATACTTCGCGAGGCGAGAACTAGCCATGAGCGGCCGTGTGCAGGGTAGTTGACGAGGCGAGTCTACTCCATTCGAACTTTTGGTTTATATTTGCCAAAACGGCCTCCATGACGCCTATCCCAATATAACCACAGCTTTGAGAATTTTCTTACAATACCCGTGTGTGTAGCATCGAATGAAAGAAGTTTTTGAAAACTGAGGATAATAAAAAACTACATCAGGAACTTGACAGGACAACAACGACTAAGCAACTTGGCCATCATATCAATAGAGCACAAAATAGCTTCAGCACTATCTTTTGATGGTATCATTAAAGCATTTGCAGCAAAAAAAAGCCCGACAATTTTCATTTTAAAGTTTGTTTAGGGCTTCCATTTCGTACAAAAATGTATTTATCATCTATTAGTTTGTTAAATTTAATAGAAATTATATGGTATTTTACATTGAGCACTTACTTACCAAACCTTCCTCCTTTGAGTAAAAGAGTTTATACATTGTGAATAAATCAAATTAATTAGGTATATTTTATATTTTGGTTCATTGGTATATTAAGATGGTATGAGTCATGAGATATCGGGTCTATGGGGGGGGGGGGGGGAGGCCCAAATTTATTTCTTGCCCCGGGTGAAATACGGGCTGGTTACGTCCCTGTAAGTACCTAATCAAATGCTCAAAACATCAACAAAGTGATCCATTATTTATTTTTACAAGTGGTAGTTAGATAGTTAAGCCTTCCCGATTCCGCTGCCAAAGAAGCCTCCGAACAGCCGGTTGGTAGACGTGGAATAGAATACATCAATGAAGATTTTAAAAATCTGAATCATAAGATGCACGAGGACCGACATAATAAGTGGTGTACAAGAAACTATACTGACATTGTTTCATACATCAAAATCACTGTCTTAAACATAGCGATCTGTCCATTGACTTAGTTGCCCGACTGCAAACCCAACATCCTTGGTTGCATGCAATTTAAGTTAGGTACTGGTTTCCCATATCAGTTTGTTAAATTGTTGGATTCAAGGTGCTTCACCGGTTGAAGTAAAATAAACGAAAGGGTCAGCCGTTTTGAATTAAGTATAACAGAAATAGTTTTGAGGTGGGGGAGGCTAAGATATTCCAGCTAGATGTTTTGCGTTTACAGCTACTGAAATTTGCCAAAGGCGTGTTCTTGGTTAATATTTGCCGGATCCTTTCGCCGGCCGAAAACGCTGATGAATTGCATCGCCATCGGAATCTGTAGACCAAGGACAAGGGAAGAGCATTTGGGTGTTTGATCTATCGATTCAAAAATTAAGCTACAACTGAGGTCAAGTTAAGCCTATGATGGGAGCGACTACTTTAACAATAACAATTATAACGGCTTACCTGTTAGCTTATATAACAGCTTTTATACTGGGTGTATAACAATTTCTCAAGTAATGCCGTTGACATGACATTCTCCTCCCAGAAATAGAAGAAAAAAGTTTTAGTTGTGCAGGTTTTTTTTTAAACCTCAAATGTGCTTGAAAACACAAATTTTTTTGCATAAAATCTCAATTTTCTCAAAAAAGTTCCTTCTAAAAAATGAAAAATAATTATACCATTGGAAAGCTGAGGCTTTTGCGCGTTTTTTAGGCTTACAGGCTCAAACGTATCATTAAAATCAATAAAGACTAATTAGCCATTAAACAAGTGTTTTTTTCAAAATTTGACAAAATTCACTATTCAGGCTAGCTTTTAACCTTTTAGTTCCCTTTGAAAAATCACTGTTGAAGACTGAGACGATGGGAAATTCAATGCTTTTTCCAACGGTATCCTTAGATTTGCAAATACTGACGTAAGGTCGAAAACACCTCAATCTCAATTTTAACAGAAAACGAACGTTTTTCTGCAGTTGAACACCATTTTCTTAACGAAAAATATTTGTAAAAACCAAAAGGACTACACCGTTAGAAAGTTGACATTTTGGCGAACGTTTCACCAGGTCTGCACAGTTGTGTGTCAAGTATTAACGGGGTTTCTAGGCGAGATGAAAAACAGGCGATTTCAAGATTCTGACAAAACTGTCATTTTGCGCGGCAATCGCAAATCTTCAATGCAATAAAAAATGTTATCTGACGTTAAATAGATAGAGAATTTAACGCTCTTTCTAATGGTGTCTTCAAATTTGATTTATCTCTAAAATTGAAGGAGTTATAACAGTTTTAGTGACATAATATCGAAAACACGAAACAAATTTTAAATCGCGAATAACTCGAGAACGAAGCCTCTAAAAAATAATTGCTAGGAGGCACTTTTGGTCGGAAATGAGTTGTAGAACGCGTAGGAATCGAATTATGCATAACTCCTGGGACACCCTGTATAGCCAACAACTGAGTCAAAAATTAAACTCTTGAGAGATCACAGGTGTTAGTGGAACTTAAAATTAGCGGGAACAAGATTTGAGCTCTCCGAACAGCCTAATGAAAATAGAAAAACTAGAATAAATGAGTATGATTATAAATACTTATAATTATAGTAATTATTAACAGCTTCAAAAACACAAACGAGTTCATGATTTGATGGTTTTTCTCATGATTATGGGTCAGAATTTCTTAGAAACATGATTTTATTTATTCCTTTAAAAAATAGATGGCCCAATCAGGGTCTATTTACAATTCGCAAAATTTACAGTAATAGTTAGAAGTGAAGACTAAATTAGAGAAAATTATATCTGTGCATTAAACGGACTTGTTCTAACGAGATTTCTACTCATGTAAATAAAAATATTTCAAGGGCTCATTTCTTCATTTTCAGCAGGACTTTTATGCTTACAAATACTTTAACTCAATGGAAACGACGTCTTTGGGCAAGTTTTTAACTTTAAATTTAAAAAATGGTGCCCCCAAATTCATACTTGGCTGTTTCAGAATGCTCCACAAATCCCCACGAAGGAAATTACATGACCGAAGATTCCTAAATTTTGAAGCTGTTTCAATAAGTGCATTTTCCTTTAAAATTCTCTCGAAATCGCACGATCTTACCTGTTTAATTTATGAACGCAGTACGAATCCTTCCTGGAAAACAACGTGAAATTTCTTTTCGACGGACAACTTTGACAAAGTAACATTTATGGAATACTTGGGCACTAGGAATATAATGACCATCCCGATTCGCATCCGGCCTGAAACTGTTGAACCGACATTGCCATACTGGACGCAGACACCTACGCCGCGTACGCCTCGTCTCTTCCTACATACAGGGAGACTTTCCCCGCCGAACACCCTACAGCTCAGCACACCCTGACCCCCTACGATTTCCCAAGAGCAGCATTCAAATCGTGGGCGTTCCAAAGGAACAAATCCAGAAACAATATGAAGCATAATGAATGCATTATGAGGAGCGCCGTTACCGGTGAGATGGGAACAGAACATGCACCCTAGACTTTGTTTTGACTGTGTTTACTATCAATGTTGAAAAAGTTGAAAAATAGTTTGGAGTACTATACATGCAAATTCACCGTAAAGAGGTATTGATTGGAAAAAACGCTGCAAATTCTTTCACTGGGGTTTTCAATTGGCTTGCGTTCATGATTTGAATTTCTACTAAGCTTTGGAGTGCGTGTTTCACAGGATAGAGCGATTATTGAATTTCAGGAGATTCTACACACAAATATGATCAACCATCAATCCAAATAGGTATTTTAGTTGAGAACCGATTTAATGTGCTTATTGCATAATCTCCTGAAATTCATAATCGCTCCTATCATTTCCAAGTGAAACACGTTACACTTTCAAAGTTAGTAGAAATTCAAATCATGAACGTTTCAAGGCGGCAGATTTAAAATTCGCAATTTCCATCCACCGTGTACCTAAGGGCCCATAAAAGGCCTTCGAAATTATGTGAGAAATCCATTCTGACCTTGTAACCAAATCGAGGTTTTTACTAAATTGAACAATCGAGGTGTTATTTTCTAGTAATTTTGGATGCAAAATAGACCGGAATATGATTCAGGCCCGTAGAAATTCACACATATTAAATAATCGCAATTCTGAAACTAAAAGTGGAATCCCCAATACTTCTCAATTGACACAAGCAATCACGCATTATTCAAAAAATAATAAACCCATGTCTTTTATTTGCCTGTCTTTTGTTTTCTTTTCTTAATGCTAATGATCATTGTTCTGATGAACACTAAAAGCACAGTTTTGAATAGTAACTATCAAGACACTGGATAACAACCAAAAATCAAATTTCACTAAAGAGTTACTTTTATCAAAACAAAAACAATAATCAACCGTTAGCTAAATGATGGGTTACCGTATAAATTACATCGGGAGGTTATCAGTCGCTGAGACTTTACAACACTATTCTACTGAGGGCAAACCAAAAAACTTGCAGTCATACAGTACGAGCGATTTCGATAGTAGGCATTTGAAATTCAAATGGTTTTTGCAATTTGAACACCTTGTGCGCAATACAATTTTTTAGTATTACCAATTATACCAAAAAATACATCTACTAGCTGCTATCCAGCTTTACAAACCAATTATTAGATTTTAAATTTTTTCAACCTTATCCTTTTTCAGATGCGATTCCCAGACTATTATTTTTGTATATATTTCGGAATGTCCTAGTTCACAGTTAAAATTCTTTATATATAGGTAGAATAACTTTGCTAAAACATTCAAATTTTAGTTATTTTGAGTCGGTTTTCCCATTTAATTGATTTTTTAGCTGCGCAAAATTTCTGTCCAACAAACTTATTCATTTTTTTGTATTATTCGATTTTTTGGAAAAAAAAGGATTTTTAATCTCAACCCTAAGGACAGTTATCGATTTGGACAAAAGAAAGAATCCGAAAATCGTTTCCAAATGCCTCATAACGGATTTCCGTAGAGAGAAATTGTCATTTTCAATTTTGAGTTCGTTGCAACAATTTCCTTTTTGTACTAAAATTCGCAAATTGTGCAATATTTTTGGTAGGTATGCGCTTATCGGAAGAGTTCAAATAGGAGACTGGTGTCTTTTCCATTCATCTGGTAGAAGAAATTAGTTCTACCCATAGTTGCCTCATTCCTGCAATCTACAGTGGAAGGAGCTCCAAATACCGTCCCAATATTTAGTGTTTAGCGCCCCAATATATGCTGTTTTAAATATAGGGTAATAGTGGATGACAATCAATGAATGTACTGTACACACCTATCAATAGTGTAAATAATAATGTTAGAAACATATGAATATTGCAATGTATCGAAAAATTGCAGTTGCTGAAATACAGAAACGCGTTTCAATCCTTGTTTTTGTTTCACAGTACAATTGTTAGTTTGTGTCAAAATCTCGATTTTGATGTCTGTTGTATCATTACCATTTACACACTCGATTACTAAAGAAACGTGCGTGTAATTAATTGAATAAGAAAATTGCATCGCAAGATCTATTGTACATATTTTGTCTACTTCAGATCAATCTTCCTCCAAATCCCTAAAATCCACCTGCCAGAATGTGTTTTAGGACCTATTACAAGTTACAGGTGGTCATTCAATAAGCCTTAGAATATGAATAAAAGGACAATTCATATCCCCTTTATCTTCTTTTATCGTTACAGCTGCGTCCTCTCCAATCGTCAACTCAGATTTTTATCCAACAGACGGTATTTCAATGTAGTTCCGACTTCAAAAGGAAGGTAGGTACCTACTCAATTCACGCCAAGGACACAGTGACGCTTGTAGCTCATCATCGTGAGGATTGCTAAACGAGGGAAAGCGGGGGATCATTGACCATTGTAGGAAGTTGGGAGGGCGGCAGGGCTGTCCGTCTCCTTCGAGTGCAGGAGGCGTAGGCGACACTTCAATTCCCTATTGTCTGCTTTGGCTGGGAGAATCCAACCTCACAATCACGCTGACTGGAAAGAACAACAGCCGGCAATGATTCGCTCGTGACAACGCAACTGGCATTTGAACTGATGAACGTTGCCCATCGCCCAGAAGTAGAGGATTGGCAATACATCCATGTTTGGTTTCTTCACAACCATAAATATAAGGAGTGTCCCTCACTTGATTTGAAAATAAATTTTTGAGTGAAACCAGACCGAAATGAGTCAAAACGCTGCCAAAACCACTTTTCAACCCCAACCTGTACCCAAGATACAATTTTTTAACGATTTTTTTCAAAAGAACAACGTTTTTTGTCATAAAAATTCATATTTCTCCACTTGAAAACCATTTTTTTCAACTTTCAACTAAATTTTTGGATTCAGAGTTGAATTTCCTACATGTGTTGTGCATTTTCATTACTACTTCTAAAGGCCTTAATCGCTGTCCAAACGTTGAACATTTTAAAAAATTGAGTTTCTCACACTATTTTTTCCCCCGATAAGGGATGGGAGGAGCCCCTGGTCTATTGTGGCGCTGTCCCCATTTTGAATTCAAAACCTTATTAATAACCTCTTCGTTCACAAAGTGTAGGAGGTTTTCAGGCGTTTCCAAGGCAATATCAGAGGGTGTTAGGGCACCCTTCCCGAAATGCCGGAATCTAGTTGATGCAACAGCAGGACAATTACAGAGGATGTGTTCTGCTGTTTCCGCCTCTTCGCAGCCGAGCCGGCATTCTACTGTCCTGGCCTTACCCATTTTGTTTAGGTGGTACCTTAGGGGGCAGTGGCCAGTAAGAAGACCCACTAGTTTGCGAAGGTCTTTGCGCCTCAATGATAGAAGGGCTTTTGCGCGTTTCCTTGAAATAGAGAGGAACCGCTTGGCTTGCCTCTGCTTAAGAGTGTTGTGCCAGTATTCTGTGCGTGTTTTGTCCTCCCATTTCTGAACCTGTTGAGTTATATTACTCTTGGTAACCCCTAGTTGGGGTTCAGGACCAATTCGATTGGACTCTGATCCCTTTTTAGGCGATCAGCTTCCTCGTTGCCCTCTATTCCCTCATGACCCGGCACCCATAGTAGCATCAGTTTGTTGCCCTGGGCTGCAGCCTTGAGGGAGTTTAGGCAACTCCAAGTCAGCTTTGAAGTTACCGAGGAGGCAGAAATAGCCTTTAGTGCTGCTTGGCCGTCAGATAGCATATATATCGTTGCACCTTTGAGTCGTTTCCTGGCAATCTCTTGTGCACATATTTCTATAGCATGGGTTTCCGCTTGATACGTATATGGTTGCGATCGAACCTAGAGGCTAGGCCAGTTTGAAATTGGGGCCTTTAATCCCCAGACCGGCCGCCCCATTCATCACGGACCCATCTGTGTACCACACAAGTGAGCCTGGTTTAAATTGAGGCATGCCTCTTTTCCAAAACTCACGATCATTTATGATTACTCTCACACTATTTGAATTTTACCTCCATTCCCAAGCAACGTACTGATAGGTCTCAAACCTCTGGAGAGCATTCAAATTCAATCAGCTTTTTATTAGTACGGTCAACTTTGCAATTCCTTGTCGATTACATTGAGAAATTCCAATTTGGAGGCGAAAACCCGTTGGGCATGTTCTAGAACGGCTGACGAGTAGCCCCCCGGGATAATAGGAACAACAGTTCAAACGGTATAGGTTATTAAGCCAGCTATTGCTTCCGAGTCTACCAAGGTAGCGGAACCATTGTTTTCACTTTCGGAAAGTGAAAATTTTTTTGTCTCCAAAATCAAAAATTCCACTCGTATTTTACGTTTTAGACCTTTCTGAACAATTTTGGTTCTGTGTCTGTCTGTGTGTCTGTCTGTCAGCAAATCCTTGTTACGGGCAAAACTACACGAAGTTATAGACCGATTTCGATGAAATTTTCAGGGATTGTTCGGTTTGATGTGTAGATGGTCCCCTATAAGTTCCATAACCCCCGGATCAATAGTAGCCTCTGCGCATGCCTAAACGTGAAATCCTTGTCACGCGCATAACTCCGGGAGTTCTTGACCGATTTCGAAGAAATTTTCAGGGATTGTTTGGTTTGATGTTTAGATGGTCCCCTATGAGTTTCATGACCCCCGGATCAATAGTAGTCTCAATAGATATGGAAGATTTATGAAAGATGAACATCTGACATTTAGAAACTGAATTGCTCACAATTTGATGTGAAATATAGCTAGCTTGTTTATTGAAAAAAAAAAAAAAAAAAAAAAAAAACAGTGCAACAATTTTTTAAGAAATACGGTTAATGTTTCATGTTACTTATGGAGAGCGGAATCTATCATTATACCTTTTCCAAGTAAACAAGCATTACCTAGTGAACATTCAAGAATGAGCTGTAAGAAAGACATTGTATAATTAGGTAAGCAAGTATGAACAACAAGTGAGGCATAACAAAAATAATGTTCATATATTTCTTTCTGAAACAATAACAAGATAAGTTTCAAACGATGACACCTAAAACCCGATTTGAAATGATGTGATATGACTAGATTAATAATACAAAAAATTTATACAATGATTAAAATAAGCGTAGATATCACATATCAAACTTTCTTGAGTTGACCCCAAGACGGACCACATTTGACAACAACGGGAAGAGGCACTTTCAACTTGACAGCGTTCGACATCTCAGTCTTGACAATGTTTTTCACGATTTCGGCGTAATCTTTGGAAACCTGAAAGAGGCAAGACATCATACAAGTTTAAAAATTATGAAAAATTTCGTTGGCTGGATAGTCGAAACAAGAATAGTTGGTTTGGCAAGTAGCTGTTGACGCGTAAAAACGGTTTTAAATCTCGATGATGTTCTTCACAAAGTGCCTATTGGATTTGTACCACCTACGTAGGAGGATAACGTACTCCAATAATTTTTGGGGATAAATATTTGCAGTAAAACGCTGCAAATTCTTCCACTGGGGTTTATTATTCAATTGGCTTGCGTTCATGATTTGAATTTCTACTAAGCTTTGGAGTGTGCGTGTTTCACAGGTGATAGAGCGATTATTGAATTTCAGGAGGCACACGAACATGATCAACTGAACAATCCAAATAGGTATTTTGGTTGAGAACAGATTTACGTGCTCTATGCATATCTCCTGAAATTCAATAATCGCTCTATCACCTGTGAAACACGCACACTCCAAAGCTTAGTAGAAATTCAAATCATGAACGCAAGCCAATTGAATAATAAACCCCATGGAAGAATTTGCAGCGTTTTTTATGGTTATCAGAATGCTTCAACCCGTGTATCGGCTACAAAGCCTTTTAGGAGTTCACTCCAGTATCCACATTACTACATCACTACGTCACTAGGTTACTGATAGCAACACAAAAACAATAATAAACCAAAATAACGCGAATGTTGGCACCATAAATCGGGCCATAGATCGGGAATGGTTTGACCTACGGACCTGGGGAGGGGCTCATTCGATTCCTCGTGGAGTGTTCTTCAAAAAGAGTACAAATTTAGGCCGCCTTGACTTTTTTTGAGGTTTTTAGGGATTTTACAAAACTTTGACAACCCTTAAAGGGCACTTTAAATTAAGTGAGAGAGCTGGCTCAAGAATTGGGCGTCGCCGGACCAACATGGATTTTTCCTGAAAATTTCAGCTTTTTTGCTTCAGCCGTTTGGGAGAAATCGTGCGTACGGCGGACGGACGGAAAAATTGTTATTGCAGATTCGGATTCTACACCCTTTGAAAACCATGAAATTTTCAGGGGGGGTTAGAATTTTTTTTTCCAGAGCGATTACAATGGTTTATTATTGAATAATAAACCAAAATCAAACTAGTACAATATTAACCCATCCATTATTTATGAATTAGGTATACAAAGCTACTAAAAAAACTTGAAGATCCGCTCCTCTCCTTAACCTTAAGCCCCCCCACCATCCCCCAACCCCTGACATTACTTTCTACTAAAATAAACTCTGTTGGGAAAGTAAAGACGTGACACCCCCGCTTTTCACCCTCGGTACGGTTTTGGATGGTTAGCCCAAGGCTAAAGCATATTCCATGCTAAAACTAGTAGATACGGTAATAACCCACCTCGTACATAAGTTCGTCGTGTAAGTGAAGAATCAAATGCGAGGCAGACAATGGCGTAAGGACTGGCGTCCTCTTTGGTATCGAAGCGTTTAATCTGGACTCAATCCTAACCGTGGCAGATTTGGCTATGTCCGCAGCGGATCCTTGGATCGTCGAATTGACCGCTTGACGCTCAGCTTGGGCTGTACAGTTAAAATAAAACAGTTCGCTTAAAAAACAACGTAGCATATACAACAAAGTAGCAAAACAAAACATTACAAATAACTACCAAAAACATGCTCATCAAGTCAAAATCTACAATCACACCTCTCGACGATTTGTTGGGACTGTTGATGCCTTTGAGACGCCTGACACGTCCCGTTAAAGTGGTGATAAAGCCCTGTTTCCGGCAGTCCGAAATACACTTTTCTATGAACCGCTGTACTCCAGGATATGATTGTCGGAATCTGGAAGCCAATATTGCAGCTTCAGGGGGATCAACTCCTAAAGCTTCCCCGAGCGCTCGGTCCCCCATTCCGTAGATGATACCGTAGATTATCTGTTTCGTTTGGTGTCTGATGTCTTCGGTAACCTTGAATAACAACAACATTCAATGTTAACATTATTCTTCATTTTAATGTTTGTTTAGAAACGTAAATAATCATTCTGAAATGTCTTAATTCTTTTAAAGAATTAATCAATACCTTTCAAAATACAACATAACAGAATTTATTCCCAACATCGATTAGTTGAAGAACTATTGTGAAATTCTACGTATTTACAAGTAGCCCAATGACTACAATTTCAACTTTCAAACTGAGATCTTGACGTACTTGGTCCAGCGGAATGTTATTCCACTTTGCAGCGATACTAATGAAAACATCCGCTTCGTTTTGAAATGACTGCAACAGGTCTGTGTCTTCAGAAAAATGAGCGAGGATCCGAAGTTCCAATTGGCTGTAATCTGCTGAAATGATTACATTCCCTGAAAAGAAAAACATGTTAATATCAATGTTTAACATGATATGCTAACTAACAGTAGCAGACCAACTCGTAAGTTAAGTTCTACACCTGGTGTAGAAAAACGAAGGAAATTCAATGAAGGCATTCAAAACAGAGTGGCCGCTGCAAATAACGTGTCATCTGTAATTATTGTACTTTTGATCATACCTATAATTATATTATGCACAAATCGCTGGGGGATTGATGGTAGTATCTGCATATGCGCTAAAGTAAAATGCATGAATCGTTATTTCTGCAGTTCTCGTTAAAGTTTGATGAAATTGCCAGGGATTAAGCGGATGGTCCCTAACACTCCTCCCAAACACTCCACAGTCCTCATTTCTCCCAGTTCAACAGCACCTGCTGTTAGTAGTAATAGTTCTGTGCAAGCCTTGATGATAACTCCTTGTAGTAATCAGCTTCGATGTGCTTTGCGGTTCAGGGAGGAAAATTTCCATTTAATGGTTCTTCAGAAACATTTTCGTGATTAATGGTAGCTTGTTAAAATAGCTAACTAGTCTATTTAGGGTTAACTGACACAAAATGAAATGATCTAGGCCCAACAGGGAGTTTGAATTGTAAAATACGCCACCCGAATACTATTAATCACTATTAAGCCACATTGGTTACGCCCAACTTATTTTACATTTCTGATAATTAACACATAAAAAACGCTGCAAATTCTTTCACTGGGGTTTATTATTCAATTGGCTTAAGTTCATGATTTGAATTTCTACTAACCTTTGCAGTGTGTGTGTTTCACAGGTGATAGAGCGATTATTGAATTTCAGGAGATATGCATAGAGCACGTAAATCTGTTCTCAACCAAAATACCTATTTGGATTGATCAGTTGATCATATTTGTGTGCCTCCTGAAATTCAATAATCGCTCTATCACCTGTGAAACTATTCTAAACTATTCGTTGCACATTTTTTCCCATAAAAAAACATCTGAGAAGAAATTTTAATACAGAAATCATAATTGTTTCCAATATTCTTACTTTTTCTGAATAATGCATGTTATGTTGCTCCAACATCATACTGTTAAGACGACCTAGACAAATAACTCCAACTTAACTCACCAGATTTTGCGATGAAAGCCGAACGAAGGCTAAATTCTTCGTTTTCCACGAAAAAATCTCTTGGGATATGTTGGAGGTTAGGCTCGTGCATGACGATCCGGCCAGTGACAGTAAACGAGCATGTCTGACCCCTACAGCGCCCATCAGTTAAAGGATTCATCAGAAGTGGACTCAAATTCTATGAAATAAACATACAAATTGAGTTGTAACCGAATAAATAGTAGCACTAATTGTATGGTGTGTTTCGAATAGAACAATATCTGATATTATTTGATTGGAATGAGTTTAACTTTGTCTTAATTGTATACCTACCCGACATTCAAGGCCTATTTTTTTAGAAATTACGTATAGACTCACCCTGGTTTTCAGAGAATTCAGCTTCCGCCAGTTATGAATGTTGATCAAGAATGGATTTTTAGTATCTTCCGGCTTAATTTTTAATGATTCTTTAACCTGAAAATTAAATGAGTTTATCAGCGCTGCAGTCACAACTCACATCAAGATTATGCTAAAATCAATAGGTAATTATAGTTAGCTATGTCCACAGAATGTAAGAACAACGTATCATTGAAAAACACATGCCCTAACAAACAAAATAGTCATTTGATGGAAAAGTACGATAAACATCGAGTACTTTCAAATTCACAGTTAAAATTCTGTAATGCATCTTGTTTTAAATAAATTTTGAAGCTGTTGAGAAAATTAATATCACAAAATAAGATTCAAAATGTTTGGAAAATCAGAAGAAGATGTTTAAGGCTAAACAGTACACAGCATGTTTGGATAAGCCATTCTAAAAGAAAATCACTGAACTTTATCCTCTTCCTCTTTCTCCCCATTATAGTCGTAAAACAGTTTCAAAAATATTTATCAGAATTCTTAGTTGTTTGAACGTGCATCTTTAAGAAACTTCCTTATGTTTTTATCACAAAATAAAATCATTGAAAATTATTATTGACTATTATCAATTAAGAACTCCCGGAGTTATTCTTGTGGCAAGGATTTCACGTTTGCGCAAGCGCAGAGGCTACTATTGATCCGGGGGTCATGAAACCATAGGGGACCATCTACACATCAAACCGAACAATCCCTGAAAATTTCATCGAAATTGGTAAAGAACTCCCGTAACAAGGAGTTATGCGCAGTAACAAGGATTTCATTGAAATTGGTCAAGTTTGCGCATGCGCAGAGACTACTATTGATCCGGGGGTCATGAAACCTATAGGGGACCATCTACACCCCAACCCGCACAATCCCTGAAAATTTCATCAAAATCGGACTATAACTTCGTGTAGTTTTGCCCGTAACAAGGATTTGCTGACAGACAGACACGGAACCAAAATTGTTCAGAAAGGTCTAAAACGCAAAATGCGAGTGGAATTTTTGATTTTGGAGACAAAAAAATTTTCACATTCCGAAAGTGAAAACAATGCTTCCGCTACCTTGGTAGACTCGGAAGCAAAACGAAACAATACCAATGCAACTATGACAGATTTGCAAAACAAGATGGATTGCTCAATGCTACTATATTACTGAATGAACCTGTTCTAGGGATTTCTAATGGATAACTATCAAGTGATTCAGAGATATGAGGACTAATTTAGAAGTGTGGAGTAATACAATGTAACTGTAGAATCTTCTAACATTCGAAAAGTCCCTACACAAGAGAAATTGTGTAGTGAAAATGGAAAAGGTCGTAAGTGCCACAAAACTCAAAAATGACTTTTTGGTTGAAATGTAATCTTAGTGCCAAGCGTAATACGATAGAAAAGGCTGCATGTGCCGGAAAAATTCGTGCTAGTTCCTAGAACCGCCGAAAGATAGCAGCAAAATGTAAGCGACGGCCAGCCTGCGATGACAACGGATGTATGTGCCACCGCCATGATGTCAGTGCCTTGTGTAGCGTTAACGCTATAACGTTATAATACATGTATTATTTACAAATATTTTATATATTAAACTATATAAAATGGCGTTTAAAATAAACAAATAGGTCTTTGCTAATGTACATAGTCGAGCAAACCAACGAAAATACCCTAGCAATCTTAAAGATTTCTATCGAAAATCACAGTAAATAAATGTTTTGTTTTTTATGTGTTGGTAACAGAATATTCAAATAGCCAAAAATACTAGTAAACCTCCAAATTTGGTTTACAGGTAGCTCTATCCTGTCCGAAAGAAGAGTAATGATAGTGTTGACGAATGAAAAATCTAATTTTTGACTTTTGACTTGGTTTTTAGTTCCACTTTTATAAAACTCTAATATCCAATAAAATATCACAAAACTATGATGGACTTAAATCATTTTGTTCAATCTAACCCTATACTGAAGGCCTTTCACATTACTTAGTACGGTACTTACATCCTTCTCCAAATAAATAAACTATGGCACTTACAGCTTTCTCTATTACATTTGTATTTCTGTTTATTATATAAATATATAACTTGCTGTAAGTTGTTATAGTTAAATGATCTATAGACTGAATTTTTTTCAAAAATTTAATTTAAAAAATAAAGGAACAAACCAGTTTTTATTGAATAATGAACATTTTTGTTTTTGGCACTTACGACGTTTTCCATTTTCACTACACAATTTAAGCTGTTAAGCCTAATATTCTTTTCACAAAAGCTCTAAGAATTCAGTCTGTGACAAGCGAACTCATTGAAACCGTATGAATTAGGTAAGCTTATGATTCACTAAACTTCAGTCATACTTACTTTTTTCAAGTCTTTTCTAGATAAAAGGTTAAATCTTCTCCTAGCTTTCAAGAAGATCTGCTCTTCTAGTTGTGACAAGGCTTCTCGAGTGCGATTCCACAGTTGGGTAGCGACATTGTGATCGAAAGGCATACCAGAGAGCTCCATGTAGACCAACAATAACCGAATGGGCATTTCTGTGTCTGCAAAGAAGAAACTGCTTTCAGTAGTACAAGATCGCTGTAATATCTATCACATAGAGTTAAAAAGTTCCTGAAATGATAACCTTTAGGTCTAGTTTTCTACTGAGCAATCAACAGGTACAGCTAAACGATAACAACAACTCACCCTCGAAACACTGTAATGAACCGTTTTCCTGCAGCTTAATAGACAGCTTTTGCTTCAAAGTCCAAATCATGACAGTGTCGGATGCACATTGAGTTTTCTGCACGTTTACAACAGATAAGTCCTCAGGACTCAAGTGTTCTTTTGCCTATATGAAAAGAAAAACAAGAAGGACTAACGACTAGTTTTACAGCCAAAAGCAGCACTTCATCATTCTCTATGAAATGTAGTGCTGAAACAATCACAGCTTACTACTAGAATTACTACACTTTAATGATAAATCCAAATTACAAATATCAAATTATCAACCCCTGCAATTGGGTCGGGATGATGACCCGAATTCTTCCATCAAAATATTTGCCTCATTCATGTCACCGTTTGAGACTCTGCTGACTTCATATGGCACCCATGTGGCTTGTTACGATGCGTATTTTACTTAATAGCATTTCAAACCAATGGAATGCAACAATTTGCCAAATTACTTATTATGCTCAATCTCTTGCTGACAAAAAATGTGCTCCAAATGCGGAAAATCGTTTGAAAACTCGGCGCTGCGTGCCTCGCATTCGTAGCCTCACTAAAATCAGACTTAAATGCTTAACTACAATAAAAACACAGCTATTTTGAAGGAAAAACTCGGGCAGGTCCCCTGGATGCTTACTGCTTGGAGCCTGCGGCTGGAATTTCTGTTTCCTTTCACTAATTTATTAGCATTCTGCTGGTTTCAATTTGCTATTTTCGTGTCTGTCATTTCGGCTTTACCTATGTGACAGTATGCGCTAATTTTACTGACCTCTATGGTCTACTCACTAAAATATATCTATCGTGATAATGCTGTTTATAAATGATTATAAATGAGGACTCGCAGCTCAGGTTATTGCAGAACTATAAAGGATTATAGCGCTTATGATGACTCACCACCAGTGGCAAAGCCTGTGGTCATCTCTGGATTCGGCGATGACCAGACGATTTAATAAATTTAAAGAATTAGTTAATACTGGTGTTAAATATACAATTTCTTCTTTATAAAAAAGAAATGTTCATGCTCGCAGTTGGCACAATCACTGCGTCATTGGCGACATTAGCGCTTGTGTGGAAGCGCCGTCGTTCTGTGTATCACACTCCCCTCCTCCCCCAGAACCCACTGCAGCCCCCTCATCCTTATTCCAGCCATAACACCGACCAATCAAATCGCTTTGAGACTCGTGCTCAAACACGCAACTTTGAGCAAGCCTGCCAACCTTTGGGAGCTCTCAGCAGTTGAAGAATTCCCTGGAGTCTTTTGGACTGAGTGTGCCTGATGACATTGAACTGATGCTAGTTCCCAGGACAATACATAGCCTCATGTCATCCCTGCCTTTCGTCTCCTGCAATATTGATCTGCAAATGGCAATATCCTCATATGCGTGCCCAGACTACGGTTCAGTCGCCTTTCAGGAATCATCACTCCAGCCTCAGAGTCATCTTACCCAGGACTGGCCAGTTTACATCACGCAATCATTGGCTCAGATGCGGGTTTTGGGAAAGCATGCACCAAGGATCCTAGTTGCGGGGGTTCGCATCGGTTTTTATCCATCAGCGTGTCCCATCTGCAACTGGGCTGTGAGTGACTCAGCCATCCATTTTATCATTCAGTGCCCCATGCTGTCTAACCCTCTACTGAAGTTTCTATTGCCAGTGCTCACATTACCATTGTCGTACGAGGAACAATATAAGCGACTTCTGACGTCCAGTGATCGTGATGTGGCCAACAGATTGTATTTCTATTTAAGAGAGGCCTGTGGGATAAGACTTTTAATTCTCAGCTCCTAATTAGACGTTCATTTATTTCGTCATGATTTTTGTATCCTTTTATTCTGGCTAATCTGTGTAGATATATTTTCCTTTAATAATTTATATGAGCATCTTTCATTTGTATTATTTTTGCTATGGATCAAAGTCACGACAGGGTTACCGTAGCAAGCGATGTTCAACCTTAAGGCGGGGTTTGTGAATTTCATACGTCAAAAACACCTTAGATTGGCGTTTTTGACAGGTAATTTCTCAAAATTTCCCGGGGGAGTGCCCCCCTCACTTCTGGTTACTAATCGCCTCCACTGGCGACAACCTAGCAAAAATGTCACCACTAACTTCCATAAAAGAAAGTACATTATTCTTATGTTATATAATATCTCGCATCACCCTATCGCGTTCCCCTTCCATGTGACGTTTTTCGGCTAGTTAGTTCAAGACTAAAGCATGTTCCATGCTAAAACAGGGATTACACATCATGTTGCATGATTGAGCCATAAAAGTGGAAGCCCATATGATGAGAGAAGTGCAAGTGAAACGGTTAAGTAAAACGTGGGAGGCAAATTATACAAAATACGTAATTTATTCACAAATAATACATATGGTCTAACTTCAGGCTACAATAATGTGTGTATAGCAGGTATGGAACATCTAAACTGAACGAGGCATATAATCAGTTCAACTGTTTGTGGACATCATCGATTGCAGTAAACGATCTTGTCTTGCTTTACTCCTCTCTTCTTTCAATTTTTTCTTCATAGCTTTTTCTTTCTGGAGCAAAACTTCCTTGAACCTCTCGTCCTTAGGATCAATTTTAAAGCCAAAATGTCGACGGACTTCTTCGATCAACGCTTCTTTCTTTGCTTTGGCAGCAGCAACTTCCTTGAGTTTCTTTTCAGCCCGTTCCGTTACATCCTTCTTCCACTGATCTAGTTTCTTCATTTTTTCCACAATCTTCATTTGTCTTTCATGATTCAACTTTTCTGATTCGAGGATCCTCGCTCGCTCTTTAGCAGCAAGGTCCAGTACACTGTAGGGATTCGCAATGCCATCATACTCGAGTTTTTTCTGAACTTCTTGAGGCGTGGGCCACAAGTAGGCAGGATCGAAATTTGAGCTTCGACCATATCGACCGAACATTTTCTTTTTGTACAGCAAAGTCAAATGAGCGTCGGTCATGGGCTCATCGTACGGTACGTTACCGTGAAGGATGTTGAAGTGAGCGGGGTTCAATCGAGATTTGTTCCTCTTCGCCTCGATGATAGCCTCACGTTCGATCATAAGTTCCTCGCCATCGTCGTCAGCCAATGTGCCGTAGACTGCTTCCTTTTCCTCGGATTTATTTTCGGCAGTGCTAACGAACCTCAACGGGACACGCCGTGATCCACTGACACCCCGGCAGGTCAGTAGATTGCCAAATTTGAAGATCAGTGACATGCTAAGGTTTAGTATAGTGACACTTTACTAAAGGAAAAACATATTTTTACCAAAATTATGAAACACTACATCAACACCTCAACGAGATGAAAATTGAAAACCATCAAAATCTTATCTGTTAGCCACAAGAATTTAGAAACATTCGTTGATAACCTGGATTGGAATAACCTTCCTTCTTCCACTTCACCCAACCCAGGTTTGCCCAGCCGAGAGAAACATGGACACGAGTAGACACAGATTCGCTTTTCTTTCATAGGTGTTCTACAGTAGTGGTCCACTTAACGTACATAATCCGTTCCAGAAGAATGCCCTTAATGACGTACGGTATCTTCCTAGACACCTTCCCTTCAATCTCGTTTCCCCCGAATGAAAATGAAGGATATAAATAAAAATGGGTTCTTTTTCCACTATAAAACCCAAATGGCATGATAAATTATCTCTCAACGGTTGTAATTGCAATTTTCCTGGTTTCTAATTGAGATGCTAGAGAACATGAACGAGAATGCCTCTCTTCCTGTCAGTTCTGGAATTGTAACGTTTGAACGCAACAAAACTCCGAACTTTTGATGTTTTAGTGTTGTTTATATAATATTTTACAGAACTAAAACTCGAGTTTCACCATTGTCTTCGGAAAAAGCGAGAAAATTACAGAAATTAAACTGAATTATACGATATTGTGAGTTTTGGCTGTCTCAGACAGGTATCCTACAAGATAGGTACACACAAAATTGAATTTTATCATTAATCCGAATTGAAGAAATAATGAGATAGAATAAAACTAAAAAAAAAAAGAAAAAGAAAACGTGAAAAAAATTGGAAATTATCATGATTTTTGGGATATTAACGGTTAATCCCATAAGAAATAATGGGAATAGTGATTAATCCGTTCTCTTGTCCCCACAACCATTTCAATGGTTTTTTGTACAATATTATTGCTAAATAATTACAACTAAGGTGTGCATATTTTATTATTAGAAGAAATGGGTTCACTGGAACTGAGACAAAAGGTTTGTTTTGACAAGGGGTTCCAAACCAGTTTGGGATAGAACCAGAACCTACAGGGGGAGGGATAGAACTTTCGGTATTCGTTTTACTTGTCCGAATGCTTTCCGAACTAGTTTGGAACCAAAAAAAGTACCTGAACGTCTCCTTCCCACATGGTTCTGTCAGACATCGAGACCAAAAAATGAGGCAACAGCAACAAGAACACATAATAATATTCCTACAAAAATAAAAACAACTTGACTAACTAATTTTTCTTAATTTTCTGACTGTTTCTGTCAGTGACTGTATTTTTTGTTCATATATCAATACTTTACAATCAGTGACGTAAAAATACAATTAAAATTCTGATGATTGATTCTTGTCAGACATAGTTGAAGTTTCATACTTTGGAAGAATAGAACAGACAAAGGTTTACAACCTAAACGGTGTATGGTAGTGATGATAACGCGATAAATCCCCCACTCTGTGTTTGTCCTCATCACTCGAAATTGATCCTTGGACGAACTAAAAGTTCATTGTTGTAAACCTCTTCAAAAGGAATTTTGTACTTGAAACAAAGTTTGTTTTGACAACCTCAAAAAAATGGTGTAGGTAGCCAACGTATTTGGGCGATCAAACAATCATCAATCGTTTTGTAATAGATGATAACCGTTGAAAAAACTAATAAATGCGTAGGTAGTTTTGCATTTTCAAATCTTGCTGCTCTGCGTTATTATTCATTCATTACGTAATTTGCAGGATGCTCCGATTTGTTGTTTTTGTAAACCTGCTGTTGTTGACATTCTTCATTCGTCTTTGATATTACTTTTTTAGTCAATTATTGCCTTCGTGGCTTGCTTTAAATGTTTATATGGAAGCGATAATTGGAAGTGTAAAAAAGAGAAGTTTTGTGGAACAAAAAAGCGAGATATATTATAAAAACAGGACGCTCACAGGCCTAGCTTGGGATGCTGCAGCAAAAGAGACAAGTTTTTCAAGTGAGTTAAAACACCATTTAATAAATTATTTCTTGTAAATGAATACACCGTTCAATTACCTGATAAATTCCCTGTAAAATATTGACAAAAGTTGTTCCGGAGAGAAATCGCGAGTCAGATCCACGATTGAACTAGTGATTCTGACTGATTTCGTTAGTAGTAAAAATTAGGAAAAAGAAGGCATTTTTCCGAATATAAAATTCTGGTATAAAATTACTCTGTAAATATGGAGTTGCCTCCCTATAACATGCAACCTTCAAAAGGAATTTTGTTTAGTTTAAGCTAAGGGTAGAAACTGGAGAAGAAAACGGAAGGGCTTAGGCCATGGAAACTTCCTATCACCACTTCAACATCGACACAAACTCCTAAACTTGGTACATGGCTTTCCTTTGTACATGGCTGTGTAGCGGTCACCAATAAGTAGCCTCCATAGATCTGTTTGTCACTTACCATTTGTTTCAATAAAACTTTCTCTTCCCTGGGATTCAACAACCAGTCAGCCACGCTCACGTCCCACAACTTGCATTGAGCTGAAATTTTGCAACACTGGAACAGTAGTTTCAACTGCCAGCTCAAACAAAATCCAATAAGTGTCACATATTTCGACAGGAAGATGGATTTTATGGCGTCAATACAAATACACTCTGAAACAGAATTTAAACGTTCTTTCAAGAAGAGACAAGTTTAAATAGATTTTCTTTGTCAACAGATTAAGAATGATCTTGTAGTTAAAACACAATCTATTTAGAAACCAATGAGCCAGAATTAAGACCTTTCTAAGATGTAGCCAGAAAAAAATAATTTAATACTGACTTACTTGAGCTTGTGAGACAGCAATGGAACACTTCATTTCCCATATAGAAATACATCCCGACAATCCCAATTCTGTCGTGATAAAAATCTGGATCTTTCTCAATCTTTGGATTTCTTACAATCCTCATTCCGATTTTGTTTTCACTCGCACTTATATTGGCTGTTTCTAAATAGAAAGCTGATTCCTTACGCTCTTGAATTATTTGAAGGAATCGCTTGACTTTGTCCTTGTTTTCACAAACTTCAAAAAAGTTGTTGACGACAGGAAAATTATCGTGTTCTGGTAAATCTTTTGTGTTAATTATCTTCGAAGCAACTGGAGCAGAACCGGGTATAGGGTCCTCGCCAGTTATTAGATCCGTATCGATAGACACATTTTTTCCCCACGTTGCTGATTTGGTTTTCTTAAGTTTTTTACCACAAGACTGATCATTTAGAGGTAGTAGTTCCGTGATTCGCGAGTTTACTACAATGTTATCAGTCGTATTTGGACCGTTTTGAGACACGCTGTCAGAAGGCAGTAGAAGAGATTTTTTGCATGACATTACGGCTGAGGATTCTCGGTGGGGATGAAGACAGTTTTTCCTTAAAGCCGCTGGCGAACCTGGTGACCTGGTGCATTTCACAACGCTCACTCCAACAGCAGGATACTTTGAAGGAGACGCAATAGATGGTTTACAACCACTTCTTTTAGGAGATGAAACCAAAGATGGTTGATTGTCAACAGTAAGGTTTATCGAGGAACGAGAAGTTTCAGATAGAACGATACCATTGTTCGGATCCTGAAATTACAAATTTGAAAATGAAACAAATTGTTGTGCACTCGTTTCTTGGGGTACCTACATAATAAACGCTGCAAATTCTTTCACTGGGGTTTATTATTCAATTGGCTTGAATTGGATTTGAATTTCTAATAAGCTTTGGAGTGTGCGTGTTTCACAGGTGATAGAGCGATTATTGAATTTCAGGAGGCACACAAATATGATCAACTGATCAATCCGAATAGGTATTTCGGTTGAGAACAGATTTACGTGCTGTATGCATATCTCCTGAAATTCAATAATCGCTCGATCACCTGTGAAACAGGGACACTCCAAACCTTAGTAGAAATTCAAATCATGAACGCAAGCCAATTGAATAATAAACCCCAGTGAAAATTTGCAGCGTTTCATGCATATCAGAATGCTTCAACCCGTGTATCGGCTACAAAGCCTTTTAGGAGTTCACTCCAGTATCCACATTACTACATCACTAGGTTACTGCTATCAAAACAAAAACAATAATAAACCAAAACCCCAGTGAAAGAATTTGCAGTGTTTCATGCATGTATCAGAATGCTTCAACCCGTGTATTGGCTACAAAGCCTTTTAGGAGTTCACTCCAGTATCCACATGACTACATTACTACATCACTAGGTTACTGATATCAAAACAAAAACAATAATAAACCAAAATAACGCAAATGTTGGCACCATAAATCGGGTCATACATCGGGAATGGTTCGACCTACGGACCTGGGGAAGGGCTCATTCGATTCCTCGTGGAGTGTTCTTCAAAAAGAGTACAAATTTAGGCCACCTTGACTTTTTTTGAGGTTTTTAGGGATTTTACAAAACTTTGACAACCCTTAAAGGGCACTTTAAATTAAGTGAGAGAGCTGGCTCAAGAATTGGGGCGTTGTCGGACCAATATGGATTTTTCTGAAAATTTCAGCTTTTTTGCTTTTTGGGAGAAATCGTGCGTACGGCGTACGGACGGAAAAACATTGCAGATTCGGATTCCATTTTTGAAACGTAAACCATGAAATTTTCAGGGGGGTTAGAATTTTTTTTAAGAGCGATTACAATGGTTTATTATTGAATAATAAACGAAAAACGACATTTGTAATGCAACTATCCAGAAAACATGTTTAATGAAGAAAATAAAACTCACTGGTTTAAATTGAACTCTGTTGATGACCGTTTTGTTGGTGGGGGACTCAAACATGTCGGGCGTTCTGGGTTCTAACACTGTTCCACGTACATTGGAGCCGAATGAATCTTGAAAAGCCTCGGCCAAATATGAATCGGTCAGACTGTTTCTCACTTTGTGAGAAATGGCATTCTTCGCAGCACTCGACAGAAGAGGCGACTCAACAGACTCGATGATATTTTTCTCGACAGAAAATATTGGACGAGGTTCGGACTCCACATCAACAACGTTCATGATTTGAGTGTCAAGAACTAAACTTTCCGTGAAGTAATTGGAAATACCCGACTTCTGACAATCGCGTTTCTCCGCTCCGACTTTCTGCACGCTGAAAGCACATCGCTTTTTATTAGGTACCATCCAAGCATGATCATTTGATTCTACATCATCGATGGATCTTTTAAGGTTATTTTGACCAACAGGTTGGTCTTTTTGGCTTTCAACGATTTGTGACGTAAGGAGAATACTGTCCCCACCCACGTTAGAATCTAGTTCTTCAAGAAGTTTGTCTGAATTTATACGACAAAGCATTGAATAGGATAGCTTGTCCGCTGCGTCGGTATCAGCAAACATATCTGCATCACTAAGTTCAGAAACAGCTGGAGACGATTTGATGGGATTATTGTTGGCGAAATTCTCCAGCATGACATTTGACAATCGGCTTTCAGGAGTGCGGAAGCTGGAGTCGGGTTTTATGGTGGTAAAACCAAAAATGCTTGAAACGCTCCCAAGTTTTTTCGCTTCACAAAATGTATTGTCTTCCATATTTTCAGTAATTTTACTTTTAGGACTGTGCAATGGTGTACTTGATTTTAAAGAAGGATTCAATTTCTTCAAAATCGAGTTTTCTGCTGAAGGTGAATTATGAACGAACGTTGAGTCGAACGCTTTCGAAAAATTTGAAAAATGTAACTTGTAGTCAGTATCCTTGACTTCAGTAACTTCATTTTTCGGCAATTCAGATCCATTCAGTAATGATGAGCCAACCCTGTCTTGAAGGTTTTGATTTTGAAGGTCGAACTGAGGTGGAAGCACTTCTTGAGAGGTAGGCACAACGATGTCTTCACTCATTCTCAACTCAAGTTCGGTTTCTGAATAAGATGAAGAGGGTGACCTCAACGTCTCATCGAGCTTCGGAATACACGGATTACTGATATTCAATAAAGAGGAGAATTTGGAGGGCTTCATAACCTCATTACCTTCATCCTCATCACTGAAGCTGTCACGATAAGTTTCTTCAACCCTCTGACTAACATTAGAATGAAAACTATCATTTGTGACTATCAATTTCCCTACAACCTCGGGAGCATCAGGTTTCATTTCAGGAATGCAATGATCAACTTTTGCAACGTGATCCATTTCAACATCCTGACCAGCATTATTAACTCCACCTGATTTATCTGCAGTTTCATGTTCAGAAGAAATTGGTCTTTCAACGGTGATTGGTTTTTGAGTACTAGTTGATCCAATACTCTGTTCCAGCCCAATTTTGAAGTTCTGTGATCCAGTATTCAAGTGCTGAAAGTTCGCTGAAGAAACTGAAAGATTCAATAATGAGTCTTGACTTTCTTCGATTCTAGTTGTGTGATCAGGTATGGTAGTAATCGGTTCATCTTCTGTCAACTTCGAACTATTCCAGTTGACATGATCAATCCCCATCTCTCGCTGCAAGAAAATTATGTTATGAAATCATTAATCTTAATACATGATGAGGATCAAGTAACTAAATGCAGTTATAGGTACTTGATTCTGATTGGAATGCATAAAACAAGTGTGATGGTTTTGGAATCTGATTTAAATCATCGATGTACTAAAACGTTTGAAATAATTACCATCAAGAAAGTTCGGGCAGTCTGTATGAAGAGTTCAGCCGCTTCTAGTTCAGTTATGCCTGGTCTGCCAGGGAGGTAAATATCTCGTCGTTCTATCCTCCTTTCTGGATCCTCGGAACTAAAAGGGAAATAGCGTTCACAACGAAATAGTGAAAACAACAAGATGAACCCTTGTGAGTGGAATAACTCACTGCTAACTGATACCCTTTCGTGCTAATTCATAACAATTGTACATGAGTAACCAAAGGTTGTTACAACTAATATTTACATACAGTATTTAACGATCTAGGTTTCTAGCATAATGAACCTTGTGTATGGCAGAGCCTTGCGAATTGCAGTACAAATTTGCTTGACCGAGGACTGGGCGACCTCTGAAACTGTAGTGATACCACTGTTGTAGAGACCGCGAGCCATCGCTCCAGTCATGCATTCAAGCCGCAGTAAATCCAACAGATCACGATGAGCACCGAATTGTATTCTCTGGCCCAATTGAGAAACGACCACCTCCAGAGCACCCCAACTTAATTTTCTGCAGAAATTAGTAACCATACCTAAAAGTATATAAACGTATATGAAACAATTAGTCAGAAATTCCTTAGGAGAGCAGTCAAAATTTGTTCACTGCCCCTTTTTTTCAAATGACAACAGATTCAATTCATGATTTTCTATCGTAGGTGATTCTCATTTAAAGGACAATCGAGGTTTTGATTCTGATTAAAAAATTTTGTTCTCCTAAATTTACGATTTTTGTTATTATACAATCTAGATGTTACTCTAATGATATAGTGATGTACAAGCACGCATTTTTTTGTTTGTTTCCTCAAAATTCAGGTTTTAAAATTTTATAGGTTACGAGAATGGTATGTATCCATGACAATGAGCTTTGTCAACCAAATAACGATAGAATTACATAAACGATGTGTAGGTAAGGTTGAATGAGACAGATATCTGATTTCAGTTTTTCCTGACTTTGTGCTAGAACAAGTATCACATTTTAATATTAGTATTTATTTAGTATCAAATACCAAAATTGAAAAAAAAATTGTTTCAAACAGCCATGACGGCTTTTGTGTAGCCACAACAATGAAGTTTAAAATCGCCACCACAATGAGAAATCAACATTAACCTTCTGCAATTAGGAGTCTAATGAACACGTATAGAAATTGAAACTTGCATTAAATAGAGTTTTTACATCTCTATCCCAAAATGAATGCTAAACGAATCAATAAGATTGATTAAGAGTGATTTTCAAACCCATAACAATGAGAAGTATGAAACGTACACACCTGTTTTACAAACGGCTAACTTCATTTTTGAGCCCCAACTGTATAGAAATGGCGGAAGCACGGTGTTTCCTCAAAGGGTAGGGTTACCAACGCTGAAAAAACTTTGAATTGCCAAAAAATGCCTTCATTTGAGAGAGCTACGATGATTTCCTTCAAACCCATGACAATGAGACAGAAGGTTTGGGACAAACTTTGAGCACTTGATTCGTACCGACTATCTAAAAGTTAGTCCCACTTGTAAGCGCACTAACATCCAGTAACTAATTCTAAAAAAAAATACTAGTTAAAATATTTCCGGTAAAACGTACTTTAAGCGGATAAAATTTCGGATTAAGTTCAAATTCTGACTCACGGACAGACCATGACAATGAGATTAGAGGTACATTTCGATCAATTACCGGCATGTAAAATGAAGAGTAGCCGAACTTTATGACAGCCATGAGTAGGCCTAGTTACCGCATAAAATCTACAAAAATAATTTTTGGAAAAAGTTGAACAGAAAATTATTTATCAATGAAGGACAGCGATTGTCCCGTTAAATGAGAATCACCCTTGTACCTTCCAGTTGTTGAAATCCACCCGACAATAAACTAGATTTAACCATATCCCTACATCCAAACAGGCATTATTTTGCCCAATCTATAATATTCACTTGGTTATTTGTTGTTTTTAGTTGATAAATTGGAACAGTTAATAATTGAAAATTACACAACAGCATTTTATTAGTTTAGGCATTTCAAAAGATGAAAATGGGATGCATGAGGGACCCAGAAATTGTTGGTCTAAGCCTTTGTTCATGCGAACCAATCCCAACCCACGTTACCTCCATGATTCTCAAGAGTAGGAATTAATTTTATTGAAACTTAATAGCTTCGAAATATATACCTACATATGAACTGTTTACCTGTACTGCATACATCTACAAGTAGATTATCTATGGAAGAAAATAATGATTCTATATTGAGTGCGATTCCAACACTTTATACGAGTAAGGGGTCTGCGCAACGAGCGAAATTGTGATATTTGAATTCCTCGTTGAAAATTAGTGAAGTTACTATTTGAATTTTTTTTAGGCTCGGAAATTACGGAGATAAATGCCTGGTCCATTAAATTCTGGCCACCCTATATATATTTGAAGGGGCAAGAGCTACAGTACCATCAAGACCGGGAGGTCGTGCGGGTACTGTATAACCTGACGCCGTCATTATATTGTACACTTAACAGTTGTTGATTCAGTCATTCAAAAAATGGCCGTCACCAGCAACATGTCGGCTTGGAGAAACCTATCTACAGCTCTACGGTAATGGCAACAAGATGGCGTTATGTGTTCCTTTGGTTTCAAGACGATTTTTAGTATATTCAAGGACGTTGACGTTATTTTTCTTTTATCAAAGTCATAGTTTCCCGAGGTTGAGCTAACAGATAAACAGGTCACGATAAGAGTGATCAAAGTGAGCTCACGTGATTTATTGAGAGGATATCTTTCAACTAAAAATTTCGTCGTAGCAATAAGATGTAGGATATGGTTGATATGATGATGAATATGAAGAATATCGATATTTTCTTGACATCCCTAACTCACACTATTATTCGCCTGAATTCAGTTCGTATGAGAGTTATTGAGTGCGATTCTAACAGTTTATCTCTTCTAGTGGGTCTGTTAACATACCTTAAACAGCGTTAATATTCTGAAACTGCGTGGTGTTCTTCATTCATGCCAATTTTATCAATAACACATCATGCTTGTGATGGGATTTTCGGAATATTTGAATAAGGCTTTCACCATGCACGGAAATGAACTCCACTTACCCGAAAAAGTGGATGCTGACTGTTGTAAAGTCTGTAATACGCCTTTATTGCACCCATACTTTTCAGCCACTTTGTTCAATGGGATTTCATTAATGAGATCTTGGAGAGCTAATGCGGTGAAAAATCTCCTGTGTATCGCAATTTTTTGTGCCTGTAACAAGATTGAAAACTTCAACAGTCAACAAGCTAAAATGAAGGGCCAGCCAATAAAACAGGTGATGGTGAAGGGGTTTTCAGTAGGCTGTTTATACCGGAACATAATGTTTATACCGAATCTGTACCAAAGCAATTATCAAGAGAGCTCAATAGTTATAAGAATGACTTTTAGATCGGCGATAAATATCGCACCCGTAATGGAACAAGGGAACACATCTTTTTAAATATTGGATAGCTCAGTTAGCTATGTTGGAGGGTTTGAACGGAAATGTACAGGATGGGTGTGAAATCGTTCTCACGATTACCACAGCAATGTTGTATTAAACGGTAGCATCGGCCTAAACAGTAGCCCTTAAGTCCGTTAGAGCAACGCTAGCGATCAAATTTTGCTTCCGATTGGGGAAAGTCTCCTTCCATTCGCAATGCTTCAACAGGCGTTTGGCCTTGAGTGTCTGTCGTATTCGCAAGTCAAAAAGTGGCACAAAGCGTTTCGTGAGGGCCATAAACAGGTGACTGACGAACCCAGGTCTGGACGCCCGTCGTCGGCCTGTACTGACGTGAATGTGCAGCGACTGCGTGAATTTTTGAAGACATGGACCGGCGTTTGAGTCTCCACCAAGTAGCAGAAGCCCTGGACTCATCGGAGACAACGGTGCAACGCATTGTGTTTGAGGACTTGCACATGCGGAAAGTCTGTGCAAAACTTGTGCTGAGAGTTTTGACTGAAGAACAGAAACAGAACCAAGCGCTCCAATGAGAAGAACTGCTGCAAGTGTGCGAAGGCGATCCTCACGGAAGGGGACTTACCCAACCAGAAGCGAAATTTGATCATGTATCGTCGCTCTAAACTTTCCAGTTTGCCGTGTCATGCACCACTGTGAATGGGCTACTGTTTCCTTAACACTCTTGATGCTGGTGTTGTCTTAAGACGACACACTGAGATACACGCTGTGCTGGTGTTGTCTTAAGACAACATCGCATCCTAAAAGCTTGAGTTCACTTCAGGACCAAGCACACATTCCAGGAAGCGTTTTAGGGGCTAGGTGAGGTAATGTCTTTGTTCAGTAGTTCCCCACCAACACCAGAGAGTGCGCCGTTGTCAGATAGCTCATTTCTGTGAGTCACAAAGTAGTGTACAAAGTGGAAGGTGGTCCATTCCTTGGTTACAGACGGATATCGCTTTTCAAGTGAGTTTTTCATTATTTTCACTTCATTTCATTGTTGATATGTGATAGATTCATGATAAAGATGCTTACAGAAGTTCATTCTGAGCTCTCAGCATTTGAAGTAATTGAGCAAAGCCCCTACAGCCTACCTATGCACCGACATTGATAGTGTTAGCAAGAACGCGTCAGCCGACTTCAGGCCCAGCGTTGAGAGTGTTAGGCTGATGCTACCGCTCCAAAAGCTGAAAGGTAAATGACTCGCGTTCTGCTGTGATGCCAAAACCCACCACTACCGTCGTTATAAAGCATCAATATAACGTGAAACTCATTACTTTTGAATCCTACCCTGTATTTTTTCCGCCAAAGATGAAAACGAGGCAATGAGTCTTGCTCCAATATAAAGCAGGAGAGTCTTTATTCCACGTATGGGAGAAGCGGAGGCTCTTTCGAAATATATTCTCTTCTCAATATCATGCCATTGTACCCCTTTTTATGAACGCTCTTTAGCTAATTTTGAATTGTTTCCATCTTCAGTGGACGACTTCATTAAGATTTAGTTTTAGAATCAGACTGGTTCCTCATCATTCTGATATGCAAATTTAAAAATTGTTTTCAATGTGTTCTATTTTCCCATTTGATGAAGATTTACTATTGAAATAGATCACATTGTCACAGACTTTTCCCCTCTATTTCATATTTACTAGATTTCAAATAATGAGTTTTCTAGTTTGGTTATTAAAAACCTATCTCTGAAAGAATTGAAAAACTGCAAAAACCGTGGAAATCCGAGAAAATCCTTCTGTGGAGAAATCCATGAGCTGTGGATCATTAATATTTGAACCAGCTTTCGTAAGAATTAATAACATTCAACATTTTGTGGTGGAGGAATGGCAATTTCTAATAAAGCAAAACTTTGAACGAGATTTACCAAAAATGAGCTAGATCTCGTGTGTCAAGATGAAGAATCATTCTGAGTGCAAAATGCAAAAAAGTTTAAACAACTTTAGCTAGGAATCAAGACACTTTGTGCAAGTGAAAGTAGAGCACATTCAAACTGTTGTCAAGATTTTAAAGTTTAGTTTTTTAAATATTCGGAGTTTTTACACCACTAATTCAACATTAGGATGGTTTTCGGACCCTACTTTCGAACATCACCTCACATTGGATGCCAACAATCATCACTCATCATGAAATTATTGATTAACTACAATCTCATCAATTAGCTCACCTGTGTTCCTTCTGATTACCCCATGTTGTATTGCCATTAAACGTCGAACATATCAACTCAACTAAGAACCCTTCCATATTACCAACGTATTGATGATGCAGAGCAAATGGAGAACTAGGAACATAACGAGTGATTTGATTCGATTATCCTTTCACATAACTAATTTGACCTACCTGGTCGTTTGCTTGAAAATTCATGTTCCCTCGCATCGCTTTTATCAAGAATCGCTCATCAACTCCCACCATCTTCCCGACTTTCTGCGCATTGTTGGGTAAAGCTTCCCACATTGAAAAAGCTTTCATCCAGTCCAAAGACCATTGGTTGCTAACCGAAAAAGGTGTTACCTGAAATATGACAATAATTAATTTTTCGAACAAAGGAAAGCAAAAAGGAAAGCAATAACTAAAATCTTTTGAAATCTTCTAAACCTTAATTCAGTGCATCGTTATTTATTTACTTGATAAACAGCATGAAGATCGCTGTCCAAGACGAAACACTTTCTTGCTTTATCTAGCTCAGCTAGTAGAGCCAGTCCTTGGTCAGGAGTCATGGAAGCACTAAGACAGGCCTCAGCAAGTGAAGAGACGCTTATCTCTGTTTCATTTTTTACTTCGATAAAGCCTTTAGTAGTGAGATATTTCACGCATTTTTGTACTGCTTGACTGATATTCTCTGAATCTTCATAGGCAGCGAGTAGAGTGCAGTTAGTGTAACATCTAACTTCGTCGTACGAAGATATTAGCCCGCTCGCAACAACCTGCGCATATTGTAGAGTTCAAAAACCACACTTCATTCAATATTCCGATAGGTGTAATATAGGCGTTCAATTATTGACGAAATTATTGAGTACTTAAAAGAGTCACGTACCTCAAGTACTGCCCTTTTCAAGCTATTTGACAAGTCTGAATGACCTAAACAACTTTCGACTGATGGCAGTTCGGAATTAACAAGTCTCAAACCTTGAGACCTCTGTTCTTCAGTACAAAGTAAGTAACTCTCCCCTGAAATCATAAATTAAAACAAATCGTCTAACATATGGTACGATGACAATACGAGTTTTGTAAGAATGCAGAACGTTTACGGCAATGCGACCCACCAGCGGTATCTTTCCCCATCCTTCCAGCTCGTCCTACCATTTGCTTGTAGGAAAGAATGTCCATCATTCTCCCGTTGAACAGAGGAGAGCGAATGATGACTCTTCGAGCGGGGAGATTAACTCCTGAACTCAGAGTTGATGTAGCCACTAAAACTCGCAAAATGTTTCGACGAAATCCACCTTCAACTATGTCCCTTTCATCCAACGTGAGTCCTAGATAAAAAAATAAAAAGACTGACGTCATTCATATTTACTTAATTAAATGCTTTAACACATTCAGTGCTGGAGCGAAAATCGTGTCAACCCCACCAACCTGAACATTGTTTTCACTTTCGGAATGTGAAAATTTGTTTGTCTCCAAAATCAAAAATTCCACTCGCATTTTGCGTTTTAGACCTTTCCGAACAATTTTGGTTCCGTGTCTGTCTGTGTGTCTGTCTGTCAGCAAATCCTTGTTACGGGCAAAACTCAGCAGGGATTGTGCGGGTTGGGGTGTAGATGGTCCCCTATAGGTTTCATGATCACCGGATCAATAGTAGCCTCTGCGCATGCGCAAACGGGAAATCCTTGTTATAGTCCCCTATGAGTTTCATGATGAAAAACGTGAAATCCTTGTTACGCGCATAACTCTGGGAGTTCTTGACCAATTTCGATGAAATTTTCAGGGATTGTGCGGGTTGGGGTGTAGATGGTCCCCTATAGGTTTCATGATCACCGGATCAATAGTAGCCTCTGCGCATGCGCAAACGTGAAATCCTTGCCACAAGCATAACTTTGGGAGTTCTTGACCTTGATATCGATGACATTTTCAGGGATTGTTCGGACTTATTAGGTATATTTTATAATTTGTTCAATAGTTGAACATGCCTACCTTTATTTTCTCAAGTTATGCTCCTGCATAACAATAAATTTACCCTAATTCAATATTTACTTCGCCTAATTGAACGAAGTTCTTTAGTCAATAATAATTTTCAATGATCTATACAGTCATGTTATGGATACGAGGAAGCTATGTGCCACACCCACTCGGCAGACGTTTTTTTGGTGTATAATGCGACATAAGCGTATTATTTTCACTTGAAAATGCGTCCCAAAATGTTTCATAAAAATAGCTTCCCTTTTCTTCGTAAATTCGAACCAAACCAAATTCGAAAACAAACCAAAAATCACAAAAATGGTTTACTTTGTCTACTTCATTGATGGGTATCAATTACATTTATGCAACGAAATAAACAAATTGAACACAACAAACATGGCCAGCATACCATTGGGCGGCTATTATTCATCATATCAAATACCTATTATCTTAAATTACTTATTGTGTTTATGAATAAATAATATTCCTCCCTCTCTTTATCTCTTTCAAAATATCTAGTTCTTGAGTAATTGGCCAATGGAAATGAAAACCAATTTGTGAGTAATAAATGCCTAATATTTCCCTGCTTGGCGCCACTAGTTAAAGGTGGTAGATCCAGCTGTGTGCAAAGAACGCATAATGTGAGGTTAAAAATATGTTTTCTACCTCTCATGAGTCATATATAGTGTGTTTTCACGAGAGAGACAAGCAAAAATCTTACAAAAAAAAAAAAAAAGATTTTACACAAATTATGTAACGTTGTCGTAATTTCGTGTTTTTTTTTTTTTTTTGGAATTTCTCTCTTGGCACTCGCTCCTGAGGTGACTAGACGACAGCTGGGGTCCAACTGAATTGAATGTGAAGAGGAACGAAGGTTATTGGTGATCGAGCGGAGAGAAACGAGCCCCTCCCCAAGGATAGGAGTTAGGGGAGAGACGGCCTCTTAAGAGGCCTCCAGCTCCATGTGAAAACTTGGAGAATTGAAATACTTGAGAGTGAAATATCGGTGCGAATATTGATTATACACGTACCAGCATGATGATAAGCTACTCCAAATGAAACGCATTTTCCCAAAACCGATTCGAGACCAACTGGTGAGTTTTTGAGCTGCTGAAGGGTGTCGGATATAGCTTCAGAATTCAGCTGCTTCCTTATTTCAACAGCCAAATCATCATTGCTGCTTCCTAAAAATCAAGAACAAGAGAGATTATAAGGAGCTAAAAAATAAAATAGCAGACTTTTTCATGATTTTATTTAAAGTATTAGTCTAAAAGAAGTACTACTAATGATATCTAATAAGATTGAAGATAGAAATAGTGAGATGGACAATTCAAGCATCAGAAGAAGGAAGAAGGTAGGAAAAATTGCATCGAGCCCATAAGGCAGGAGTCCATCAAGCTACCAAGTCCCGTTTATGAGTAACTAACCAAGGAGGGGGACGGTTGGACAGTCAATGGAAGATCGATCCAGACAATTTCAGTATCCATTGCCTTGGATTCCATCTTTTAATAATTAGGCTAATATACTACGCCAATATACTTAAGCTGGATTCACATGCATCTGGCAAGCTATCTGGAAAGTGAATACGAGCAGCTGATTGGTTGGACACCAGCTGGGGAGAGGGAATATTTTTTCTGGACAGGCAGTTTTGAAGCAAACTGTACGCATCAGATTTTTCGAATATTTTTCGTACTGGACGGCGCAGTTCACAACTGCGCATACGGAATGGCGTTGGGAACCAAAACAGCTGTTGGAGGAAGAGCGGGAAACGAGTTGTTGGCGTGTGCTCAGCCGATTCCCCTCCATCCCCTCCACTGCTTTTTACCAGCTTCCCCTATCCGTATTTCCAAACGATCCGGATGGATGTGAACCCTGCTTTAGGCTAATATACATTTTTAAACGTTCTTAACACTCATTTGGTAAACAACGTCGATCAAACGACCAATAAAAATAATGTAACCGCGATGGAACCTACAGAAAAACAACACCCACATTTCGTTAAAAGAATTTTGAACTTGCTACACGTACACGAAACAAAAGAATCCAAGGATTGGCAGTCCCACCGACCAGTTTTAATAGGGTTTCACCACTATCTACCAACCAACCTTATTGATTCTCTAAAATTTCAAGATTTTCAACTGAGTTTTCTGTTTTTTATCTGATGGTGAGTAAGTTATAATTTGCTGGTCGTACTCAGTACTCTGCGAACTCACCTTCCACCTTAAGCTAACAAGAAATACGCAAACAGATTGAATTATGGAATCCTGTTACTTACACGTTCATTTCTTCATGTTAATATTATTAAACATCGGAGTAAAAATTAAGAACAACAGATTTTATTAAATATCTGAACTCAAGTTCTGTTTTTGGACGATTTTTATGGATTTTTATTTATAGGAGCAATAGTCTTACCGAGCCGTTTCACTTCACCAGCGATTTGCAATGCTAAAGTTTCACACCAGTTCTTCGTCGGACAAAAGACTAGAACCGAGTAACCGTTGAGGATCGTATCAATGCACAAATAAATTACGTCGCCTGGGTCGTTCTGAAAAAAATCAAAATTGAGTAGTTGATGTAACTTTAGGACAAAAAGAAATAGGAATTCCTAGTGGGTGTGGGTAGTGGGGTGACCACATTCACTTTGAATCTCTTATTTGGAGCGTAAGTATTTATTTTCTTCATATTAGATACGTTTCATCCTGCAGCGAGGACTTCTTCAGTCTATAACTTACAATGACAATGACAAACATTCAATGAGTTTTAATTTTTGATTGCAGCTCTCCTCTCTCCTTTTTGTTATTCATAATAAATAGTTTCATAATTAACGCAGTTGAGACCAACAAAGTTTTTAATCATGACCAATTTGTTTGTATGGGAAAGGATGAGGGAGCAATAACAACTTCGCTTACCCAAGAACGTCAAAGCCTAAATTCTGCCTGTACTTATGACATAATAAGTTATAGACTAAAGAAGTCCTCGCTGCAGGATGAAACGTATCTAATATGAAGAAAATAAATACTTACGCTCCAAATAAGAGATTCAATAGGAATTCCTATTGATAGCTAGCTGCCAAATAGTTTCACCACAGACAGTAGGAATGTCTCTCAAGCCCACTGATAGGATTGCAGAGAATCAACGATCCAGTACCAGATGCCTGGTCACCAAGACGTCCTTGGCCACCAAAATACACACATGTATGAATTGTAGTTTTCGACTTGATGTCAGTTTCTCAAATATTTCTGTTCTTGTAACTTTTGTGCTACGTTCATCTAGTTCATCTATAGGATGGATTCAAGTTTCACAAAGATTGAAGTAAGATGCCTGTCTGTATTCTTGCCCATCCATTAGCAAAGGGGTATTGTAGTAAAAAATTCATTGAATCAAGTACCTAACGTTGTAAGTTAAGTACAATTATCAGCAAGAATCAATCTCGGAATTGTAATATTAGGTAGGATTTTAAGAGGGTTAAAAGAGACGAGACGTAAGAGCATTGATTGACTGATTTATTAAAAGATCATCAGGTGATTCCAAGAGGTAGGTAGGTGGAAGTGAAGGGAGCGGATTAAACTGAGGCGGGAAATTAGCCTACAACTGATGGAGTCTGATTAGCATGGAGCTACGCGATCCATGTAAGAGCTACACAATATTACAGAATAACAATCTACATTTTATGAATAAATTACACATTTCAAAATCATAAAAGTAGATTATATATTTCGCAGGGAGTTCATCAGCTCAAACTAATTTGATTGTGTGGTTTTTCAAGCGACTCTTTAAAAAGTACGTAGTTAATCAACTATATTCTGTCATTAATCGTTAAGTAGGGTGCCTATTCAGTTGAAGAAATCTACAACTTTAATTAAACAACCAGATACTCACATCTATATGAAATTTGGGTTCAAATGATTCACTTGAAGCGAGATCGGTAGTTTTATAAATCGTCCTGTTAACCTTCATAAATTCGATAAGTGGGATCGGTCTGAAATCAGTCTTAAACAGGGTGGCATCTAACCATTTGGCCAAAACGTCCAGATTGGGAAGCGTAGCTGACATTCCAACTATCTGGATGGGAGGGCACAAACCTCTAAAATGAAAATTATTAAACCATTATTCAATGGCATAAAAAGTGATTATATTCAATAGTATATCCAATTATATTCAATTCACTTCAATAGTAAGCGACGTAAAAGTTATAGTTAGTGGTTAAGAATTATTACTTTTTGCTGATGTACTTGAGCTTGGTCAAGAGCAATTCCAGTAAGTAACCCCGATGAGGATCACCGAGGAGATGTAACTCATCCACCACCACACATCCAATGTTGTCAAAATTGTTTTCTTCCAATAATCTGGAAAATGCGCAGTTGTTCAATACAATGAGCAAATGAATAAATTTCGAAAAATCAGATAATTCCAATTTTTCCAGTACATACGACACATACTAAGAAGATGACAATCAAAATGTAACAGGATCTGATTAACTTGATACAAATCATTTCATATTAAAATGTCATTTAAAGAATTTATGGATTTCTTGAACAATATGTCCCAATTATCTGTCTATCTGTGAATCAGATGTCAATGTCTGAACATTCATAAAAGCCTTGTATACGGTAAACCTACATACTATACTTATTGTAATCCGATTTTGATGAAATTTTCAGGGATTGTTCAACGACTGATTAAAGGTTATCGTTTCATTATTTAATAATAAAAGTAATCCTCTTGAAAAAAAAAAAAAAAATCTGCAATGAAAATTTTTTTGTCCGTCCGCCGTATGCATGTCCCAAACAAAATCTGAAATTTCCAGGAAGGTCCGACAACGATGTTTAGCTTTAGTCAATAAACAACTTTTTTATTGTTTTTGTTTTGATAGTAACCTAGTGATGTAGTGAATGTGGATACATACGGGTTTATAGCCAGTATTCTGATAGAAGCATGACTCCGTCTTACGAAATTAAAATTCTCATTCTTGATAAAAAAACGCTGCAAATTCTTTCACTATTACAATTATTTATGGATCTGTGCCTTGTAAAAGATGCCCCATTTGGAAAACTTATTATTCAGGAATGTGAATGGATGTCAATTAAACATTCATCAAGAGCCTATTAGATATACATATATACGATAAACCTACATGCCTCTAAACTTATTAATCCCTCTTCTTTCAGGGTTTCGATTCTGACCCTCTCTTGATTTGTTCAATGACTGATTGACGGTTTTTTTCAAGTATGTAATTCTAATTTTAGTGAAACTAGGAGATTACCTGTTGATAAGGCTGTTTGCCTTTTCGATAGTACAAATAGCAACGTGTACAGCGCGGAAACCTCCAGGTGGATTGTATGATCCCATGAAGCCCTCCACTCTGATACCGCTTCCCACTAGAAGATCCTAGTGAAACGCACTCTAATTACAAAGCATCGAAATAGTGAAACATTCGGTTTCTTGTAATGTGATTTTGAGTTCGATCGTTTCTGAGTTTTCCTAATCAAACCAAGCTATATTAAATAGCATATCTTACCTGAAAATACAACATCTTTTCGCGGACGACAGACACAAAAGGAAGGATGATTATAACTTTTTTCTTTCTTTCAAGGACTGTTTGAAACGTGAGAATTTCTGCTATCAGTGTTTTCCCTGGAATCAAGCAAGAAAAGAGACAACTGAATGGACATTTTAATTAGGGTCGCTAAATCTATATCCAGGAAAGGAGTTTTCATCTACAGATCTACCTTATCAACGACACAATTTGGTGAGTTACAAAGCCTCCTTTTGGCAGATGACACCATAATCTTTACACCAAGATTTTACTGACTTGATACAAATAAATACTCCCCAAATGGATAATTGGTGAACTTCAGCAAGATGAAGAAGAAGAAAACATATTTATTTATCGATATAAGTAATACATGCAAAATAGTTGAAAATATGCTACAGCAATGGACTTGATGTCCATCTGCCAGAACGACCCGAGCCACCAATCTCAACAATTAGACAGTGCTAACAATCTTAACTTATTTTATTGAATTTATTCCAGGGGTTCACCAATTAAACTCTGTGACCAGGTAAGAACGGTATCGCCAATAGTGGAATGGTAAATTTGCCACAGCAGCTGAACCATTCACCCCATGTCCAACACAGTTCCTCCCAGAAAGCACATCCTGCTAGACCAGAGCTAGCTAGAGCTATCCAAGCGCTGAGACCGAACTGAACTAAAAATTGCGTCAGAATGCGTCAGACAAATGTGAACTGTAGCCATTTCGTCAGAGAGCGTCACAACACAACACAACACTCAGATATGAACGTGGCTTGAGACTCAGCCAGAATCACAATATCGTCTGCGTACATCAGGGCTTTAACTGTGGAACCACCAACCTTAACTCCACATGGCAAGGATTCTACGAGGTCATTTATATATAGAGCAAAGAGCTGTGGACTCAACAACACCCCTGTCTCACTCCACATTCTATTGGAAATGCCTGGGAAAGACCATCAGTTCCCCATACTGCTCCTTTGCCATTCTTGTACATTGACTGCAATGCCGCTATGAAGTGCTGCCCCACCTGAGCCGCATTGAGCTTCTGGAAAAGTAGATTGTGGCGATCCCCATCGAAAGCAGCATTGAAGTCCACAAAAAAGGCATCAAATACCTTTCAGAATACGGAACTATTTCTGGGAATCTAAATCGATCAGAAACCCAGCAATAAAGATCATTGAAGCCAAAACCTATAGTATAATTTCCAATCTCGATGAGCCTTATGAGTAGGTACCATTTACATATGGTTTGGTAGTGGTTCATAGCCAGCATTTCTTTGTTAGAACCGATATTAGCAACAATACGAAAAACAATCTCTTTTGTCAATGAAGTTGATGATGTAATACAACCCTTAAGAAACATGCCATATCCTCGAACCGTTGACAGAGGTTGGAATCACATAACAATCTACGCATTCTCTCATCGTCAATCGAGAAACAGTCAATCAGGCCCATTATAGATTGAACTTTGCCGTTAAATATAATAAACTTTTATTCATTAAGTGAGATAATCTTCATTCTCAATCAAATTAATTATACCTGTGCATAATTGAAAATATAACCTTTTTGTGTCACTGTGGATATTATTCACTTTTTTCAATTCAAGTAAGAGTGGGGTAAAGTTTTCTAGAAAAGCTTACCAGCTGATGTCGGAGCAGAATAAACAAGATTGCCTCCATTCAACACGTTTCCAGAAGATAGACATTCCAGCTGCCAGGGGAACATTGAATGCAACCCCTTGCTTCGATATTTCTGTAAAAATTAAAATTTATAAAAATACTTACAAATACCAAAACGCTACATCTACATAGTCATCTTCTTCTTATAACATAGGGTAGTAAGAGTGTTTAGTGGCTACCGTGGGAATATTCACGAAGGGAATAGTATTTAGTTGCTACACACAAGCAACAAATATTTTTAAAATCTCATGGTGGGAGTTCATAAGCAAATTAGGGCACTTCAAGAACTGTTTAAAAAAACAAATTTTGGTATGAATCGATCTGAAATTAAATTAATTGTTATTTGTGTAAGCCAAAAGGCATTACAAGGAGTTGCATAAAAGACGTCTTAAATTAAATTAAAAGGTGCTTATACCACCCAGTGAATAAAAATATACAAAACCGATAACACTTATTCACTCTGATCAATATAGACTATTTTGACATCATCCAAATGACTTTTAATCTTCCTAAAAGAAAAGAAAAAAACGAGACAGTAGACCTCTATGGTTCTACAGCCAGATCATTTAAATGATTAATGTTACACATTTAAGTACCGAAGATGAAAAATTGCCTATGCAACCTACAAATATGGGATTCTTGCTCAGAAGAGGGGAGATAGTAAACAAAGATGAAAGCTACGGCTGGGGGGGGGGGGCTAACAAGGGCTTACGTGAGCGCATTCTGTGTTCATAAACGGTACTTACTAAGCCTAACCAACGCCCTGGAAAAATCTGTAGATTCAAACAGAGCACTGGAGAGGCTAGTGCTTACCAAGGTGGCAGGAACACGAATGACTCCCTCTCGGGCTGACGGAAAAGTGGTGATGCCGGGATAACAAAGGGCGGAAGGACCCCACCCGAAGGTTAGTTGAAGGAGTGTTGAGTGGGGGGGGGGGGGGCGGAACTGTTGGGTTGGTCGCTAAGAACTGGATTGCACTCCTGGCAACCATTTAAACGATAACACTCACTTTACTAGTTACATTTTCTTATGATACTATACAACTAGAAATCACAAAACAATCTACAAAAAACCAATTCAAAAACCTTTATTCAGATAACAACCAACAATCATTTGCCGCTGCCTGACAGCCGTCTGAATGAATGCATTTAATTTTTTATAATCCTGGGGCTCTATCACATTCAGCAAACCAACTAGATGTTCCTCACCCAGCAATGTGCCTCCTAGATACCTTCTCTCTTTCTGTGTGTCTTTTCCTCAGGTATTAAGAAATATTGGACAAACAGTATCCCCATGAAATACGGTTTTAATACTAGCGAGGTAAACACAAACCCTCTTATGTCGAGAAAATCGAATCTGTGCCACATACAGCGCCAATCCCTTACAATCTAAGTATGCAGACGTGACTTATCCCCCAGATACCATTCGATAAAAGTCTTTACTAAATCTGGATTCCTAAACCTTTATGAAATCATCAACAAATGATTTTAATTATCAGCCCAGAAATCAACCTGTCTACATGGGCCCGAAACGCCTTAATTTATTAGGCGTATAAATTGATCTCAAACATCCTATCAAACCATTGTTTTGATATCAGTCTCAAAAATATAAAGAATTATGCAGGTGTCACAACAGAGGTGATTCCATAAACGAAAAATTCAATAAATACCTACTAAACAATTAGATTTAATGCTTACCCCGTGTTAAATCAAAATGGAAACCGATAAATGGATACTACTTAGGAACAGTTTGTTAACTACGAACTAGAATGTTTAAAAATGCACAAAATTGTGCTGAAAAATTCATTAGTGTTCAAAAACGCTGCAAATTCTTTCACTGGGGTTTATTATTCAATTGGCTTGCGTTCATGATTTGAATTTCTACTAAGCTTTGGAGTGTGCGTATTTCACAGGTGATAGAGCGATTATTGAATTTCAGGAGATATGCATAGAGCACGTAAATCTGTTCTCAACCAAAATACCTATTTGAATTGATCAGTTGATCGTATTTGTGTGCCTCCTGAAATTCAATAATCGCTCATTCACTTGTGAAACATGCACACTCCATAGCTTAGTAAAATTCAAATCATGAACGCAAGCCAATTGAATAATAAACCCCAGTGAAAGAATTTGCAGCGTTTCATGCGTATCAGAATGCTTCAACCCGTGTATCGGCTACAAAGCCTTTTAGGAGTTCACTCCAGTATCCACATTACTACTTCACTACATCACTAGGTTACTGCGATGAAAACATAAACAATAATAAACCAAAAAAACGCAAATGTTGGCACCATAAATCGGGCCGTACATCGGGAATGGTTTGAGCTACGAACCTGGGGAAGGGCTCATTCGATTCCTCATGGAACGTTCTTCAAAAAGAGTAAAAATTTAGGCCGCTTCGACTTTTTTTGAGGTTTTTAGGGATTTTACAAAACTTTGACAACCCTTAAAGGGCACTTTAAATTAAGTGAGAGTGCTGGCTAAGAATTGGGGCGTCGTCGGACCAATCTTTTTCCTGAAAATTTCAGATATTTTGCTCCTTTTTTTCAAGAGCGATTACAATGGTTTATTATTGAATAATAAACCAAAAGTGAATGGTATATATTTACAAAAATTTACTTATTATAAAACTCAATTTATTCATACCTACACTAGACTGCTAAGACGACTTCTTCACTATAGAAGTTGATAGATAACAATTTCTATGCATTCACAGTGCTTACATTTCAAATAGTTCTACATCAGTTCATATAAATAACGCTAGACCTGACCAAAATTGGCTTTTATGCTCATAAGTTTTTTAAAAATTCGGTTCTAGGTAATTTATATTTAAAACAACACTAGATTTACGTCTTTTTTTCGAAGTTACGAAAAATTAAGACATCAAAAATGATCTTTCGCAATGTTGCTCAAAAACAGGTGACGTCATGTGGCACTTCACCTAATCGCTCTTTGTAGAAACGATTCTTTATTCATATTTTTTAAATTGCCCACTGTCTGTGCGATGCACGGATCATTTCAAGCAAAAACAAAAAAACTCAATTCGTAAAGTAAACTTCAACATAGAGATTTTCAAAAAATTTAGGAATTTGCAGTAGATGATGACAAAATTTTGTTCAAACGATCGAATGATCTATCTCAATTCGAACTGCTAATTATAAATTATTTAATTCTATTCAGAACTTCCCCAACTATCTAATAACTAATCTCATTTTAGTAAGAAAAGCAGGAAAAATATAATACAATCCAAGGGAAATCCCATTATCCATGAAAGCTCCCAATAAAAGAACGGAAGAAGCTTATGTCTATTCGGATCGGAAGAACCTTACAAATCTTATGCGAATTCAATTTATTTTTGACGTACTTACTTAGGTTGTCAGTCGTTTAATAGAGGTTCCTACGCATAACAATTACAAACCTGCAGGATATATTTCGGAAGACCCCATGATTCGAGCTTCAATTTCTCTTCAATGCCGAGCGACGACGGAGAAGACATCGATGATTGACAAATTAAAACATAACGAACTAAATTCTAAGCCACCTATTTAAAATTTATTAAATGACAGACGGAATTTAAAATGTAATTAATAGAAATCATTTCCTGGGACCTCAAGTACGAGGGAGAACCAAAACTACTTGTTTGGATTAGAGATAAGGAGGAGAGTGATAACGAGTTGGTGGTGGTGGTGATAAACATCATTTGATGCCTAATCCTGTCAAATCCTTGTGGGGCCACTATTCTGAAAGATGTTTCAAAGATGAAGTAGGGGTGACGAAGTCTAATTTTTATATGTACAGTTCTGTTGTATTTGTATAATTCCATTTGTGGGTATCCATGAACAAATTTTTTGGAAAATGTTAAAACCCATTTCAACAGCTTCTTTTCTAAGAAAAAATTTGCCCTTAGGAAACAGTGCAATGCCAAGATGTCCTTATTTTCGTAACCCTCAACGCACAGGTAGATTCTGTGGAACATGATGTTTGCAGATTGCCCCACTTCGCAAACCAGCCTTTTTATTCCACGCTAGTTTAAAGGCCCTGCTACGCAGTTTAAAAAGAAATAGGTGAATAGCACAATGAGGGAGTATAAAAACAATACGCAAAGTCAAAAGATCGTATATTCCAAGTCCCCGAGGAGGGGAGCACGTCGGTTGCCCTGGGAGACGCTCCGCCCCGCTGGGGCCCTCTCCCCTTCACTGGCGGGGTTAATTCCACCCGCCCCTTGGATGAAAAACGGATATACTGTGTGATACTTTCATCTTTATATATACACGACGATGAGACGCCTACAAATGAAACACAAACATGAATAATCCATCAAAGATACTAATTTTATTCAATCTAAAAAATTGCATATTGAGTGCAAAGGTACAATGCATTTCAGGAGTACTTTTTGTTTGCCCATCACGATTGAAAACCATACAAGCTTAATTAAGTACCTCCCTCTTCTTTAAAGTCGGTAAGAATTAAGTACCTACCATTTCACACTTTTTATTTATTGTTTCTTGAAGAAGTGCCCTAAATGGGTTGTTGGGCTCTTGAGGGTTTCAGAAAAGAAAGGAAGTGGGTTGGGGCTAGTTTAGTGGCATCAAGGCTCCATCTTCGAGCCCAAGGCAGCGGACTTTCCTCCTTGAGCCTCGAATCTGCAGTGAAACCTCCCGTATAAAGCGGCCCACACACTATCCAACCGTCGGCCGACAATTGGGACTGAAGGGATACCCAGGGGGGATGTATGGTGGTTTTAGTCATCCAACGCCATCTGGTATGTCATTCATCCTCCGACCCACTGGGTTTATTTTTTCCCCTCCAATTTACACTTTTTATTTATTGTTTCTTGAAGAACTGCCCTAAATGGGTTGTTGGGCTCTTGAAGGTTTCAGAAAAGAAAGGAAGTGGGTTGGGGCTAGTTTAGTGGCATCAAGGCTCCATCTTCGAGCCCAAGGCAGCGGACTTTCCTCCTTGGGCCTCGAATCCGCCTGTATAACAGCCATCTGGGTCTTCACCCTCACCCACTGGGTCACTTGCTACAGAGGTTTCGACCATTTTTCTGACAGGACCATTGCTATTCTTTTCAAGAAGCAGTCATACTCCTTGTGGAGGGAGCCCTCGCAGGATACCACTAAGGGCGTAAATGAGCCTCTCATATCCTCGGCTGCCCTGTCATACTTTCTGTGCTTTGCATTGGCAGCATTTTGGGAAACTGAAGTCCACGTTTGAGAGATGTAGGAGTACCTACCATATTGTTTCAATACTAGGATTTTTTTTCCGATAGAAGAAAATAGTTGACAAATGTAGCTATTCATGAAGGTAAGCGTGAAGAGAGCGAGTCTACATTGACTAGGATCTTGGTGATTAGGTATTGCAAACAAAAAAGCTAGAATAAATGTTTACAAATATTAATGATCAAATTTTTAATTTTAGGCCGAACTGAGAGGACTAACACTCAGTTTTAGGTGTCGAAGATGTTTGTTGTCTTTCTAATTGTCGTGAATAAGATCTCATTTGTTTCCATCTCAGAAAAAGTGCGAAGTGGGCCAATCACGATATTTCCATTTCAACGAATGGAAAACCTGATAATAATAATATTATCATACTGTTTTCCCATGAATCTTCATTGAAGAGCAGAAGAGTTTCAAATTCAGAGCCTCAGGATGGTAGAGTCGTGAGGGATTCGCTGTCCAGGAGCAAAGCTCCAGCTCTGCCCAATGGGCGGAAATTGGACGTCAAACACAGCGCTTCACGCTGTTTGATTCAATCTGGTTTCAACGAATGAACCAATGAGAGCACGTGAAATAAAGCGCAAAAAGAGTTATCTGCTCCCCCTCTAAGAATGCTTGAGTGCACTAAAATCACCAAAATACACTCTTATCCTACTATCAGTTGATCGTCCCTAACCCTTGTGTTTTACTGTATTAGCTGTAAATACGCAATAAATACATCAAGTGTTATAAAATTCACGAAATTGTCAGTGAAGCAAAGAGTGGCCCAATGCTACTATTCATAGGACTGCAACTTCAAAGGCAAGCAGAAATTGTTTCACGACTCGCAACTTCAAACTTCATTACTATGAAAAGGTAGAGAGACTTTGCAGAAAGTAATAAACTTTTCTTCTTCCTTTGATGCAATAATAGGAATGAAGCTTGGGTTAAAGATGGAATTGGGCTTTCACCTCCACAATGATTCTTGCTGGGCAGATATGAATTTTGACTGTTGCAAAACAGTTTTCTGAAGTTCCAAAATTTTGTTTGTTTTGTTTTTGAAGGTACTAGTGAAGTTATTTAAAAGTTCTTTAGAAGGAGAGGGAGACCTAGGATGACATGGAGGCGTTCCATAGAAGCTGAGGCGAGCCGAGCTGGGAAGACGTGGCAGGAAATCAAGGCTTTGGCCAGGACTCAAAATGGATGGCGATCTTTCACAATGGCCCTATGCTCCTCTTAGGAGTGACAGGATATCATCATCATCATTTGATTCGTTTTTTATTTCGATTTGAGGCAGAGAAAGCGGTCAAGATTGATCTCCTTGGCATAGTGTTGGTAGTAGAAAATTAAGTTTGGCTGAGAAAAGCACATTGTCTCACGTTCCCTTCGTGGTAGCCCCTTACAGTACCGGTGTACCCCCAGGGGTTTCAGAGCAGGACCCGTCACTGTTAAAGATAATTACATAATAAATTAAAACGCAAAGGTATAGTGGTTAAACAAAATTTAAAGAACTGTAGTGTTTGAAAATTGTATTTCAAAGGTTTTTCACCATTAATACTGATTTTGAAATTCAATGCAAGTAACAAAGACTATTAAGAAAATCAAGGGCATTTAGACGAAACGCTTTGTCCTTTTTAAGGCCTCAGTAACCGCACAACCAGGTCCTTCACTATACATTAAGTACCATTCTTAAAATACAAAAAGGAATGTCTGAAATAACTGATCAAGTTACAGGATCGAAAATGAAAATACCTGATAAATTTTCCACATTAAAAAAAGACGTTAATTCACAAGTTATTAAAAAAATATTTCTTTTACAGTTAATTCCACATCATAACATCTTTATTTACAACCTATACAAACACATGAATAAAATAAAAAAGAATTTTTGTTTTATGCACCCTTGAAAGGCGGTCCATACCGACTAACCATTTATAAAAATGTTGTCTTAACAAGTACAAAATACTTCGATAAACAATATTATTTACTTGAAAAAGGAATATTTAAAAAAAATCCCTTCAAACCATGCCAACCTTTACCAGTCACACAAGTATATTCTATCAGTTCACGGCAATCAGTATTTGGTGTTTTATTAATTTTGGAAAAATATAGAGCCCGGAGCAGGCGGTAATTGGTTTCAACACATCACGGTCATGGAAACAGAAGCACTGAGTTGGAGTAAAAATCCTTGAATAAACGTACAATCCTTTGCCGCTAATTTCGTAAGTACAGACTAACTAGTAATATGGAATGTATAGCAATGGAATGGTAAATAGTATTAATTTCACTCAAATCTAAGTTGGTTCAACTTCAGTGTTCTTAATGTCAACTATAGAAGAAAAACAAGATCGCTAACAACGTTACAATTGAATAATCATCTTTCAGCCAAAGGTAGTACAATATTTAATAGAAGTTGAATTTGATTTAAAACATCGACAATTTAACAAATTATGCAAATCAGAATGAAGATTATGAAACAATCTGTGACTGATGTGGTAGGTATAATCTACAGGTTTTACATTGTAGGTACTAATTTTAATAAATCTGAACAAGTGAATTCGGACAGGAATAAACAACTTAATTAAAATTACCCTGAAATTAATAACTAGTTGAGTTCCAGATAAATTAAACACGTTACATTCTAATCGTTAAAACATTATGTACAGTTAAAATACAACAAAACAATATCGCGAGAATGTTTCAGCGCTATTTGATCTTGGGATGTTTGATTATTATTTCGTTGCTCGCGTAGAAGTCAACTTTTACGAGAAGCCGAAGAATACATATCCGTATTTGATATACGAAATGAACTATAAGTTCGAAGAATGAATCGATAATTAGAAGGGAAACAGCTACATGTTGAAAATACATGAAAGGTTCATTAAAGTAAATCGACAAAATATTGAAAATGCACGGTAGAGAATGAATTTGAATGGGAATGTATGGGCAGTATTCCTAAGAAATAGGTGCCAATTTCAAACAAGAAATGTCTGAATGAAGAAGATTAAATAGAAATAACAAGTGACATTAATAATTGAAATGTGACCAATTTCAAGAAGAGGATAATGATGAACATAAAGTTCTTAAAGTAGGCACCGACGTTTATCTGAAAGAATAAAACTGATTCATCATATTAAGTTTTTGAGAACGAAGTGAATTTGGGTGACTGCTTCACAGACCATGAACGTGACTAGATACGCTTTACCAGCAAATTGCGGGTCACTACGATTTGGAACACATAGATAGCTGACTAATTATTTATCGATACAATGTTAACACGTTTGTCGAACGGATATCACTGCGTTAAATAAACCCTGGGCGTTTCAACGAACCTGATCCTGAAAAATAGATTGGGTTTTATGCAACCCTACACATAAGAGGATATACAACTAAAGTTTTAAGTACCAGAATAAGAATTTCGAAGGACATATCAAACATCTGTTTGACAATTTGAGAACAGGAATGGGTAGATTACTAATAAGAATCGAAAGCCAACAAACAAAATGGATACACATGCAATAAACATCACAGTAAAACCTTGACATGACAGTACGATAAATAGAACATATTCAAAATAAACTAGATCTACATCAAAAAGAATCCTTATCGAAACTATAGAGTAAAAATTAGAAGTAAAAACATTCTTAGAGTCTAGGCTGTGGCACTTCAAAAATTGGCAGCTTAAATTAATAATTAAAAAAAAACTATTGCAACACCATTTATAGTATAGTATCACTATGATGGAAAGTATACTCACTCTAAAGAGGCCAGTCGGATATTAGCGTCAATGTTGTCCGACTGATTATTGCACTATACTGACATCGGATATGAAATGAATTATGGAATGGCTAACCCATCTGTAGAAATGACAGAAGATTGACTAACTAATAATGTACAAAGTAACAGAAGTTCCTTCTTTGGACGCATTATGTAAACTGGTTGCGCCATAACGGGGACATTTATTGTATAAATTATTATGATAAGAACGGGATTGGAACAATTCCGCCAAATGGAAAAAACCGATGAATTACATAGTATTTGGAAGAAAGAATTCTAGGCTAATATGCGGCATAAAATTGCCTATTAGGTTTTATTCAGTCGTAATAAAATAACTGATTAAGCTACCTACTTACATCAACATGACGAAAGATTTTTGATGTTAATTAATGTATTTAAAATGACAACAAATGAAAAAAATGTTTGGGGTAGATGAATACTCAACGGAGACACAACGAATGAGGAATACGAAATTCATTCAAATCGAACCAAGAAGATCGATTGTATTCCACAATTGAATTTGAGGCACAACACCGAGTATTCAATTCAATAATAAATAATTACAACAGAATGTAAAAAAGATGTACATGCAGAAATCATAAAGCAATACCTACCTACAACTTGTACATATGAATCACCCATCACCAGCCAACAGAGAACAAATCAGTTTTAGAAAGATGTCTATGAAGAGAAAAAAAAAAAAATGGGAAAAACTCCAAAAAATAGGTTACATTGGTACATGAACATTTCAGCATATAAGAAGCGTATACATCAAATGGGGCAGCAAAATTTAAAAGCAGAGCAAGGATTCGTTTCAACAGCGGATATTACAATTGAACATTGATCTCAGGGAAACGTAGCCGCAAAAAAAGGGTATACCACAATAATTAATCACAGAAGGTCTCATAAAGCAGGGGACGCGTTGCTTTACGGTTAACTCGAGGGAACGAGCCCAAATAAAGAGGATCATTTCCAATTACGGACAGCTAGGCTGCCATGCATCGAAAATGCTACAGTTATTGTTAGACAAAGGGACGACACTAATTTTATGTACAAAAACGAGCTAGATCTTCTATAAATGTGGTCAAATTTTTCGAATAACTGAACTACAACTATGTACACAAAAATAGAGAAAGGACGGGGATGTAAATATAAAAAGATGTTATGTACAAGTTAAGTATGACAAAACTGGTCCCCCTTAACATAAGAAAATTTAGACGTGGGTGACCAAATCGGTTAGTTTGTCGAGTTTAAGTTGCATAACGGTCCGGCGACGTTTTTCTTCTTCAAGTTGGGCGGTAAGATCTTTGACGGTGTTCGTCAGCGAAATCATGTTTGACTCAAACTGCGTTTCCATTTGGGAAATCTGAAAGTTAAAATCAAGTTGCAAGTAATCACGTATGGATGGTGCAAGAGACAAAAACCATGGAGAAACAACGCGAAAGGCTTCGGCCAGGTTTGGATAGCCCCAAACGGAGAGCTTCGTTCAAGAAGACAGATGATAGAGACTTTTTGGTGGACGACGACTAGGAAACCGTGGTCGCCGAGTTGAGGCGAGCAGTTGGATGCTAACATTTCCATGACGAACAGCATCAAGGCTACCGGCTGTTGAAGTCACGTTTAACGTGACGTCAACATTCATTGGAAGTTGTATACTGTCGTTATTGTGGATTGAAGTTTGTGTTATTGAGTTGAAGTTGTATTTTGTGGATTGTTGACAAACAACACGGACGTTCGGTATTGCTACCGCGTGCAAAAAAACTTGTACAATGCCAAAAACGGAAGATGAGAAATAGGTAAAATGGGTTATAAATATGGAAGGTTATGTTACTGCCGACTCGTCAAGGAAAGACGTATAGGAGAACCGATTTCAGACGGTTCGTCATGACGGCTTGCATGGGACGTCACGCATGCGCAGTCTGCATTTTTCTCCAGACGGTACCGTCAACGTCGTGCGTGAACTGCACCAAAAAGTCTCTACTAGAGAGTTCCTGCTGCTCACGGTTGCCGATTTCACGGAGAACGTGAACCGCCGATGATGGCCGACAGCTCACGATCGTCCGCAAAGATCGCCTCACAGCCGGTAGGCCGCATTGTGTGATCGAGTCCCCCCACGTTCCACTCAGTTCCCGCCCTAACGTTTGGATAACCTGAAGAAGTTTTCAACTGATAACACATTTCGTTTCTACATCTTTCCAACATAATTTTCCACGACAAACTTACCTACCTTGATTTAGCAGATCGATTTGTTAAGGAGTAATCAGCATCGTTTTCACTTTTTGACGTCTGGAATGGTAGCAAGTGGGAGTGTGCGGTGTAGGGCTAGGGTATTCTAGAGATACCTACGTATTTACATTGGTGAACGAGCTTGACGACACTCAAGTTCTTCATTAAGTTAACAAACATAAATATCTACCTAACACAGAGCTCGTCATCCTATGTATGTTCTAATAAATTAAGACGTAACTATGTTTCTACTCAGCTATGCTGATTCAAAAGCAACTTACTGAAATGAGTGTGGAGAACTACAAATAGAAGCTGAATGAAGATACTCCTCAAATACATTTGCTAACTCGCTGTCTGTTAGGAGATCAGCGTTGTACAGATTAATGAAGTCCACAACTTCTTCCATAATCCAAACTTGAAGACGAGCAAAACGTACAGTAAAAAACTCGACACAACTGGGAGACTTGAACTAAAATAGCGGAGCACAGAGTCAGGTTATGAATCTAATGATAAGAAACACCGCGGAGGAACGCGGAAACCGTTGGGAGATGACGTTGAACGTTAGCATTCAACTCGATTGTGCCTAGATTCCCGTTCACGGTGAGCGAACACCGTGAGGAGCAGGAACTCTCTACTGTTGACAAAAGCAAACGATTGCATGGACAATTTCTATAACTGTTGTGTAACCTCCAAGGACTGTTTCCAGTTTGTGTGTCAGACTCACCAACTTACATTCTCCACAGAACAGAACGGTTGAAAGTGAAAAGCATAAGAAAATTTCTCAACTAAGCTTCTGTTAGATTCAAACCCCCTCCCCCCACCATCGTAACATGAAGGGTCATTCAGAGAGGGATTACAATTACCACGAAATATGGATTTAAGCTTACCTTGTCAAGTAAGTCATTCCACTGCTTAGCTGGAATAGTGACAGAAGAATCGTTCGATTGAGGGCTCACGAGTGTCGATCTCAACGAACTGACCATTGACTGAGGCCTTGGAAGGGGAACTGTTGATGCACCACCCGACGACGCTTGATGCGATCTCAATGTTACACCTGCTGTCAATGCAGAAAAGTATTCATTAGTAACAATAAAATATTGATAATTTATTATAATCACTGCCAACAACAGAAACTTTTCTTCGGTATAATCATTGCAACAGAGAGACTAGGATAGATCTGAATAGTTCTATCTATATGCATCGGAGGCTATTCCACAGTTTTGTACAGCACAATAAATACCTTTACAGAATATCCAATCATAAAAAGATCTAGCACTTATATGTCCCAAGAGATTCACCTAACCAGACACCACATCTTTATACGGTGAACTATTTTCTCAAAGCAAGCTCATGTTCACTAAACATAAGTTCATATCCTTTGCTATGAATTACAAGTGTTTAACAGGAGATGCTAGTGAAAACTGTTAGAAAACACCTGCGTACTCTGGAAGTAACATAACTTGGCTTACTGTTGATATTTTATCGTTTCTAATACAGGTGATTCTACTCTGCAAGGTGGCAGATAAGGCAGCGGCTGTAACTGGGAAATTGAGTAGGCTCATGGCCAATGTGGAAGGACCAACACCAGCAAAGAGGAGGCATGCTCATGCGGACAACGGAGGCCATCATGCTGTATGGGGCAGATATCTGGGCAGAGGCGCTGATATATAAAAAGTACGCCTCTAGGATGGAAGGGGGTCCAAAGGAGGGGTGCATTGCGCATCTGCAGTGCCTATTGGACTGTGTCTGGACCAGCAGCCCAGGTTATTGAATAGTTGACTTCTTCAGTCCTGAATACAGCATAAAACTCTTTCCCTATAGGAGAAAATCACTCCAACAATAACATATAAATGTTGACTACTATGATGTTGATTGGATACATAAACTTTAATATAACATAATGACAGGTAAGAAATATTTAATTTTATTAAGAATGGCAATCATGATAGAGATACATGTGATAAAAATAGGCCCTAGTGAACACTGACGTATGTTTTATGCTGTATGCAGGACTGAAGAAGTCCCCATAGCGGGACGAAACGTTTCCAAAAAGAAAAATAAACATATACGCTCCAATTTGATGTCTTGAATGAAAGTGGTCACACCACAACCAACAACCATGGTAGCACTATATTATGTTATGTTTCACTTGGCTTGGTATAGCACTGTAGAGATCCTACATTCATCAATGTTAAACTGCATTATATTTGACATGAAATACTGGTCAACATCTCTTTCAAGCTCACTTGGTGCAAAATATCGCAACAGGCACATGAACTAATCTCATTCGCATGGATTCTGAAACCCTGAAGATACGACGTTCAGCTTCTTTTTTTCAATGCTTTTTTGTAGTTTTTTGGGAAGAATGACTATTTCAGCCGGAAGAATGCGTCACTAGGTATATAAAGCAACACTTAACTCAAAATGTCCGATTTTGGTGTTAAGATAGTTTCATCCCAAGGCGAGGAATTGCTATACGTCAGAAGAATGTTTCCAGTTTTTTCAAGCTGTTTTAAGAATTATTACAGATAAGACTTACCTGTGACTGAAGGGGCTTGCGCTTTCGTTGCTTCCGGTGAAGTACTTCCAGCAGTAGAAATGTTAGTAGAAGACACGCTGGTAGTGACACTTTGAACAGTAGACGATGTGGATTCCCCGCCGATCATAACTCGAGTTTTGTTGTTGCCAGCTGAAAAAGATGAAACCGTTTGAACGAAAAACCAGTTGAGAGACTAGAATAACGATCTAGAAAAGCCCATGAATAGTCAATACGCGGCTTTGTAATAAGCGCCAAGGTTTATTCAGTAAGGCACGTGTCAATTAGTATCTACCTGTTGATAAGGGGGAACTCGTGGTTCATTTCACAGTCAAATATATCGACATGTAACGTATGGGCCAAACTGGGTTACTTACTTGATTAGGTGCGTATATTATTATCAAAGCGGAATACCTCATATCTAGAATAATAGTCGACTGAGTAAAAAAATGTTTCCTATCATTCATTCTTTATCAATCAATAATTCATGGCCTAATAAACTGTGCAATGGTGAGAAAATTTCAACACATAATTTAATGGAAAATGTGAACATTCTATCAATTATTAACTAGTATTTTTTCCGTATACCATTTAAGGTGTGTGTAAGTCAGCAAATAGCCTTAATGATTAATTTCCAACTTTGGTACAATTTAGAGCTGAGGCCCACAATAACTCTTCCATGTTTTTGTTACATTCAGATTATTGGTAGCATCCACAGAAACGGGGTCGTTGGTAAACGCATAAGACATGATCTACAATGGAATTGTAAGGAGCTATTAATCCCTTGATCGTTCCCTACTAATTTTAAGTGTCCACGAATTTAGAGAAAGTTAGAGGAGAAGCAAGTTAGTTGACCTGAAGAATCATAAAATGCAATATGTAGAACTATTCAGCGTGAAAATACCCAGTGACCAATTTTTGAAATTGCCCAAGAAAAATATCGCCGACAGATTGATTAAGTATACTGATACAACGTTGACATGGATATCCGCGATTACTAAATTTCGTAGCGATTCATACAAGAAAAACGCTGCAAATTCTTTCACTGGGGTTTATTATTCAATGATTCATGATTTGAATTTCTGCTAAGCTTTGGAGTGTGCGTGTTTCACAGGTGATAGAGCGATTATTGAATTTCAGGAGATATGCATAGAGCACTTAAATCGGTTCTCAACCAAAATACCTATTTGGATTGATCAGTTGATCATATTTGTGTGCCTCCTGAAATTCAATAATCGCTCTATCACCTGTGAAACACGCACACTCCAAAGCTTAGTAGAAATTCAAATCATGAATCATTGAATAATAAACCCCAGTGAAAGAATTTGCAGCGTTTTTTTTTTCAAGAGCGATTACAATGGAAAAATATTCTATTTGAAAATTTTAAATTTCGCAAGACGGAGCATGCATATCAGAATGCTTCAACCTGTGTATCGGCTATAAACCCTTTTAGGAGTTCACTCCAGTATCCACATTCACTACATCACAAAAACTCTTGTGTTTGTTTTGATCTCAGTAACCTAGTGATGTAGTCAATGTGGATGCAAATATTGGCACCTATTCCAGCACAGGAAAGATTAATGATCACTCTGAGGTAAGTTTAATAAGTCAACTTTATTGTTATTTTAAATTTACATAAGAATAAAACATATCCACATAAGAAATTACATGTTTGAGCTATTAAGACCTTGTGAAAAAGTGTTATAAAAATCTGCAGTTTGGATATTTACATCAGACGACATGTGAGTCAAGTCTATTTGTGAATCTCTTGAGTCGGACATCGTCGGTGAGGTGAGGATGGCGAGGCCTGATGATGACCGTGGCTGCTGTTGATGGTGTCCCGAGAAACTTATGTCATCAATCACTCTCAACACCTGTCGCTTGAAAAGTTTGATTTGTGAATCATTCAATTCTTCTAATTCTGGAATCAAGCTGAGCAGGAACATCTTGATCCCCTGCTGTCGATCAATTTTCTGATTGGTATCATCGGCCTCAGGTTTTGATAGTAGCCTTGCCCGTTTTTCCCTGAAGTACTCCGCTACCGTTTGGTCCGCTATGGTCGCAGCACTTTTGGCTTTTCTCTTTGGGATTTGAGATGTAGGCCTATTGCTTGACGTTGAACTTGTGGATTGCATTTCCACTGCCTGTTGTGAATGCTTTAAAATTGAGGGAGACATTTCTGGGGAAAAGTGACCTTCGTCTGTAGAATCGATTTCCAACTGAATGGGGTCATCAGTTTGGGTTTCAGAACCTTCAATTTCAGGAACTGTAGACTGGATATTGCTGGGTTGTGGAGGCAAGTTTCCCGGAGAGGGGGGAGTTACTGTTTTTATGAGTGGCAGACAAAACTGCATGGCATTTTCTAAGTAGTATGCCTTTTTCTTCCCCCCAGAACCACTTGGGGGAGGTTTCATTTTTCTCATAAAGACGGTTCGTAGATTTCTCCACTTCTCTTTGCAATCTTGCACTGAAATAAAAAAAGTTAAAATCTTATGAAAAATTAGATATTTTCTGTATGTAAAACCTATTAAAATATCATAATTTTAATAGGTTTCACCTAACCTATATGTTTTTTTCTGTTGCAGATATTTGGGAAGTGGTGAAACATTTGTGGCAGTGTCCTTATATTTTGCAAGAGTACAGTTAGAAAAATTATCAAGGGAACCTCAGAAGCTATCTGGAACGTACTGAGGGATATTTACATGTGTGTTCCTACCGAAGATATGTTGAAACACATTGCTGATCGTTTTGAGCTGCTATGGAACCTTCCAAATTGCATTGGAGCACTGGACGGTAAGCACATAAGAATTGAAAAGTTTCCACATACTGGATCTGAAAACTTCAATTACAAGCACTTCCACTCAACTGTACTTTTGGCATGTTGTGATGCCGATGGGCTCTTTACAATTATTGAGCCAGGTTATGCTGGGCGTAACAGTGATGGAGGCATTTTCAAAGCAAGCTCAATGAACTTCTGGATGGCACATGGTGATAATATCCCCTTGCCATCACCATTGCGGTATGATGAAAAAAACATACCGTTCCCATACTATTTCGTAGGAGACGAAGCCTTCCCACTGACTCGGAACCTTATGAGGCCTTTTTCAGGTAAAACACTGGACAATGTTAAACGAATATTTAACTACAGGTTGAGCCGAGGAAGGAAAACCATTGAATGTGTGTTTGGAATGGCAACAGAAAAGTTTGCAGTCTTAAACGGGCCAATACGATGTCGTGATTCTTCAACTGTAAATAGCATAGTGAGATCAGCTTGCATCCTACATAACTTTGTTCGAAAGCAGGAAGGAGCTGAGTACAGGCCTCAATACATACCTCAACCTGAAAATCTAGCTCAACGTCCGACTGGTATTGAAACAAGAGACTTGGTGGTAAACAATGGATCATCAGCGATTGCTCTGAGAAATTATCTGGCCAATCATTTCCTTTCTGCAAGTTTACCGTGGCAGTGGAAAGCAGCAGTGTAACTACCCTGACTTAAGCTAAAAACTATACAATAGATTTGTGATGGATACAAAGAAATTAACGAAAATGTGGTTATTTATAAACTGATGGTATGATTATCACTTCAGTAAAGTTATTAGGTTACTAATTTAATTTATAAGGGTCACTGTAAAATTGAACTGTGCCTTGAACCGATTTGTACTCAAATTGAATCTTGAATCTAAGTAACAATATTTCGCTGAAAAATACAAAATAAAACCTTTTCTTACCTGGCATATTTACTTCAGCTGCCACTTCTTTCCATGCTTTCTCCGTTACATCTTTCCGTGAATAGTCTGGGAGTTTGTAATTATACAGTGCTTCATGTTTCTCCACATCTCCAACTAGCTTAATGTTCATTTCTTGGTCACTCATATTAATTTAACAATATGCGGCCGTCAAAAAACCAACAAAACAACAACACAACACCCCGTGATCACGTGTGACTGAAGTCTGCAACGCAACTGCAACCGCGGGCCCACGATTGGAAGCGACTGGTTTGAGATCGTCACAAAACGGTCGCGCAGTGTGCGTCTCCCCACTCCAATACATTGCCGAGGTCACCAAAAGGTTGCGCGCCAAACTGGTTTGCAACTGTAGTTGCAAAGCAGTTGCTCTGTGTGCGCTTGGCCTAAAGAATTGGAGCATTCTCGGACCAATATTGATTTTTCCTGAAAATTTCAGATTTTTTGCTCCAGCCGTTTGGGGGAAATCGTGCGTACAGCGTACGGACGGAAAATTTTTTATTGCAGATTCGGATTCTACACCCTTTGAAACGTAAACCGTAAAATTTTCAGGGGGGGTTAGACATATTTTTTCAAGATCGATTACAATGGTTTATTATTGAATAACAAACCAAAATCTCCCAAGCGACGATTGGTTGTACTACCGTTGTCACTTTTGAAGTATAGACGAAAATGTGGTAGTTAGTGCAAGAGCTAAGACACGCCGTAAAAAGTCTAACCTCCCTTAAAATGCGATAATTTCCATTACAAGATACTAACTTCGATTGTATTAACATTGGGAAGGGAGGGGGGCTGAACTGTTTTTATTTTATTTTTTAATTGTTCTCATTCATCAGTTAAGGGTTGACAATTTCCCTCCACTCTAACATGAATGATATAACAACCAAAAATCAAAGTGGATAGATGATAACCAATCGCCCAACAATGTAATGATATAACGTTATTGAAGTAAAATCGATTTATCAGCGTCCTACCTTGCTTTTTAGCTTGGTTGAGCTTCAGTTCTTCAACCCATGGAAATTTGTTGGAAGCTGGCTTTTCTGCGTGAGCATCCGCATCTCCATTCAGCATTGTAGTTACAGTAGTAGAAGAAGCACTAGTCGACATGGACGTTGAAATAGTCTCAGAACTCTCTTCACCGTTATTCAACTCCTGCATACATTAAATAAATTAAGCTGACGAGGTCAAGATAGTAAAAACTATAATTATGAAGCGTACTATCAATTAGTTGAGTGTAATAATTAATTAGCAGAGAGTATATTTTCTGAAACAGGTGTTAGCGACCGAATTTAAAAAAAACCTCTGCCAAGTGGGTGTGGCACATAGCTTCCTCGTATCCATAACATGACTGTATAGATCATTGAAAATTATTATTGACCAAAGAACTTCGTTCAATTAGGTGAAGTAAATATTGAATTAGGGTAAATTTATTGTTATGCAGGAGCATAACTTGAGAAAATAAAGGTAGGCATGTTCAACTATTGAACAAACTACAAAATATACCTAATAAGTCCGAACAATCCCTGAAAATGTCATCGAAATCGGTCAAGAACTCCCGAAGTTATGCTTGTGGCAAGGATTTCACGTTTGAGCATGCGCAGAGGCTACTATTGATCCGGCGGTCATGAAACTCATAGGGGACCATCTACACATCAAACCGAACAATCCCTGAAAATTTCATCGAAATTGGTCAAGAACTCCCAAAGTTATGCGCGTAACAAGGATTTCACGTTTGCGCATGCGCAGAGGCTACTATCGATCCGGGGGTCATGAAACTTGTAGGGGACCATCTACGCATCAAACCGAACAATCCCTGAAAATTTCATCGGAATTGGTCAAGAACTCCTGAAGTTATGCGCCTAAGAAGGATTTCATATTTGCGCATGCGCAGAGGCTATTATTGATCCGGGGTCATGACACCTATAGGGGACCATCTACACCCCAACCCGAACAATCCCTGAAAATTTCATCGAAATTGGTCAAGAACTCCCGAAGTTATGCGGGTAACAAGGATTTAACGTTTGCGCATGCGCAGAGGCTGCTATTGATCCGGGGGTCATGTAACCTATAGGGGACCATCTACACATCAAACCGAACAATCCCTGAAAATGTCATCGAAATCGGTCAAGAACTCCCGAAGTTATGCGCGTAACAAGGATTTCACGTTTGCGCATGCGCAGGGGCCACTATTGATCCGGGGGTCATGAAACCTATAGGGGACCATCTGCACCCCAACCCGCACAATCCCCGAAAATTTCATCAAAATCGGACTATAACTTCGTGTAGTTTTGCCCGTAACAAGGATTTGCTGACAGACAGACACACAGACAGACACAGAACCAAAATTGTTCAGAAAGGTCTAAAACGCAAAATGCGAGTGGAATTTTTGATTTTGGAGACAAAAATTTTTCATTCCGAAAGTGAAAACAATGCTTCCGCTACTTTAGTAGACTCGGAAGCAAAAGTATAGCATCGAAGTTAATGTGGCAATTTGACATCATATCACATAATGCTGGTTTGCCTTTTACACAACTCGGCCCAAAAGTACCACATGCCCATATTGGAAGGTCTAACAGATCAGAACTTCCACCAGGCACTGCTCACCAACATGGATACGAAGAAGGCAAGCAATATATTCAAATTTTTCCGGGAGGTTTGCCGCCTAAGAGCGTCTTGTTTTTTCGATTAACAATTAGTGATGGTTCGTCAAGTGAAATAGTGAGGTTTTTAGATCGGATCCCGCAGAAATTACTTGATTATGATATCATGTTTATTTATATATATTTCCCCCTCTCTTCTCTCTACTCAATGTAACTTGTGCTCAAATTAGAATTTTTCGCTCAAGCATGCTTTTCTATTTATAAATTTGTTGATATTATCTTAATATCTCCATACTTAGTAACTTTCTCTTTATTGGCTTGGTCAGTTACCACTTGGCGCTGTTTACGTTGTTAGCTAATGTTATGCTGTTAATGTTGTGTTACATTATGATATTATCGTTAAAAAAAGGATACCTTGATGTCTTAATTAAGAAAAATGAATAAAAAATCAAATCAAATAATAACATTAACACTACAATTAATATCATTAAGTATAGTCCATAGTAAGTACAAAAAAACTGGTTTAATGAGACTGTTTAATATGTCAAGGTGCCAGAACACCCATGTATATATAGGGCCAAGGCCCACAAATACATTATTTTTCTATCTATCTATCTATCTATCTATGTGGCACTTTGAAGTTTAGTTCTCTAAACAAAATATGAGATTTGTATCTGATACAAGACATTGTGGATTTAGTATTCTACTTACACCACCACTGTAAATAGTAGAAGGTGGTCGTCTTTTGGGAGCTTTCACCCTCGATGCAGTCGGGTGCGTGAGCATCGCAGCTCTTCCAACCAAGTCCAAATCATCGCCTCCACCTATCGATGCGATTACAGTACTGCTCAAACTGCTGACCGAGGAAGACGCATGACTGAAACACAATTGTCAATTTGAAATTATACGAGGAAGAGCAATTGATGGCTTGATAGGGTCATTATTGAAAATACATCAATAAAAACAAGAGGTTCATTATTGGAAATGATGAACCAAGGTCAAGTTTGTAGATATGCTACATAAGAAATTATATGAATGTACATAACCTTCTAGATGTTTAAGATTGAATAAACCTATTGTTTAGTGTAGAAAAGGGGAAGCTAAATAAAAAGAAATATTTACCCTGATTTCTATCACCAAAAACCAAACAGGTTTATTGAGCAACAAAATAAATACTTACCTACAAAGGAGCTCCTCAGTGAATGATAAAGAATGTCTAAACAAGATAAAGATTTATATGTATCCACAAACAGTGGTTCACTTAAAGTTCATAGGTAGGATGGTGTTGCTCTTTGTAGGTTTGATGGGCAGAGGCAAAACTCCAAGGATGGGCAAGCGCCAGCAAAATCCTGTTTCCCAATCAATAAGGCTCCAACAAGGTGGTATAAAAGAAGGATGGTTGGCACTCACCTGATTCCAGAAAAGTATAAATTCTAATACTCCCAATGATTATCCAGGGTAATTACACTGGAGAAGAATCCAATAACTGATGGATACAACTAGTGGCCACTAGATTCACGGAAATCACTGAACCTTTTTTTTCTGATGAAGAAAATGGGAGAATGAAAACTGGAGACAGAGGTGATGCAAAGGAAGGTCACCTTGTTACTGGCTTAAGTGTAAAACCCTGGGCCTGAAGGGATAAAGAGGGAGAGGATTAGGTAGAGGCGCTGAGCAGGAGATAAGCTGATGCAGATGATAGCAGGATTAAGTCTGACCTGAAGTTGAAGGATTGGAGCGGGCAGCAGTTGTCCTCTGAACCAGGAACACAAACATTCACCTCACTCCTAATCAGTTGAGCTTATCTAAGCCTATTGTCATTCAGCCTTATCTGCCACAGACAGACCAGCACCTCTCAATAGTTGTTAAAGGGCTGTTGCTCAAAGGGAAAATTCCCAAGGTAAGTATACAAGAGAAACAATATTATTTGTAAGATCTAATTAGTTCCTGAGTAGTTTAAGTTTAGATATAATTCAAATACACATTATCATTATTAATATTAAGTAGAATGTAGAATTAGTTTTAGTTGTAAGACGTTGTATTAATTTTATTTAAGGTAACGGTACCGGTAGTGGCCACAGTTAAGAATTTTTTTCTATAGTTTTGACAATTGTGGGCCAACAGTAGTACTGACTTTCTTCAGGACTCATTTAGAATATAGCCCGACTCTTCCCTAACATATCCATTGCCTAAAACTATCACAAGAACAATTTTTTCTATTTTTTATTAATTTTTTCTCACACCTTTATTTTGATCTAGTAGTGGCCACATCAAATTACGAAATTTCCAGTAGTGGCCACGTGCATGTCTCAGTAGTGGCCACTTGACATTTTGCCCTCCTTACGTGTTTAATATCATTAAATTCAATACCAGATGAACAAAATTGATTCTATCCAGTAGAAGCTCTAGGATACAGCCCAACAAACGAGGAAACTAGGGACGGTCATATTGAGAAGTTTACCACAATTTCCAATGATGCTCTGCGCACTCCTAGTTCAACCTCTGACTACAAGATGACATGAGCTGTACCTCCTGCAAGTTTGAAGCCACTAGGAGACCGGGAATCCTTATTTCTCAAATATAAACTTTAAAATGGCCACTACTGGAGCAGTGGCCACTACCGGTGCCGTTACCTTATAGTTAGTTATGGTTATGCATTATAAATTTTCATAACAATTCTGTTTTTTTTTAAATATTTTATGTCTCTAGGATGAATGAATCCTAAACACCTATATTACAGTATATTTTATGGTAACGACTTTAAAAACCTCTTGGCCTCATGAATGACATTTTTTATCTACCTTGATTCTGACGTGACTGAGTAGGATCCAGATTTACTCCATAGCGCACCATCCAAACTATCACCGCTCTTCTCAATTATGGTACGCTTACTGCTGGTCAAAGAAGACGAATTAACAGTTATATTGCCCGAATTGGAAGTAGATGAGCGGATCGTGGTTGTTGTCGTCGAATTACTAGGTTTCAGAGCGTGTACTGCAAGGTAGAAGAAGATTATTGAAAATTAATGAGAGAATTAATCATAATAAGGGAAAAACACGTTGTACTCAAACGTACGATGGATATAAGCAAACAAAAATACGCATAACCCAAGGCGACAAGCATAACACAACACATGCTTACATATTGTAGGGCTGGTGTCAACATGTTTGGAACTAAGGAGGTTCGGAGCCGTGGGCGATTTGGCGAGGTCGCTAGAGCTCCTTTGAGGCTTCTTTAAGGGAGGTGGTGGAAGTACGGGTTTCTTACTCAATAAGTTGGGTTTCTCATCTGAAACCGAACAAGTCTCTGGCAATCGATATCCGAAAGTAAACCGCTTTTGTTATGAGAATCATTTTTTTTACGAAGACTTTTCCGAAAAAAGTGGCAAAATACAAGGAAGAATTGTTATCAGAACTACATGAAAAACAAAAACATGAATTTCCCTCTTGCAGTTCTACGGTTTCTTGGATATTAATACGCGATGATCAAACTATTGGTAAGTAGTAGTGAATATTTACATAGTATTATTAGAGTACACTATTCCTATACTGCACAGTAATACGACTATGGATTGAACTATGATGCTGGATGATTGATGTTGTAGCGAGATCCGTTTTCTAATAATAGAGGATAGTGATATATACAGTTTTATGAGATGAATGATATGATATTGAATTAGAGAGAATCGAAAGAGAGGTGATAAAATCATTCGATAGGATTTTGTGGGATAAATTGTGGAAAGGGAATTGTGCTGACAGGACACAAGCGAATCAGTACAAAAAAATGAAACAAATGCGAATAAATTCAAAAGGTAGAACGAACTACGAAAACATAGCAATTAGTAATCAATTCTAAGAATGAAAATGGGCAACAATTTATGGTTAGGATTACAGCATGAATAGGAAAATGTCATGTTAAGAAGCAATCGAAGTCACTCAGATACACAGAAAGAAGCTTATATCCTTGAAAAGTTGTAATTTGGTATCATTATAGATTCAACAATGGCTCAACCAAGCAATGAGTACTGGAATCATTAAAAATGGCAGTACGATTCCAAAATCAGTTACGTAAAAACGCACTTTAACGCACCACACAACATTGCAAATCGGCACGAACACAAAAAAACGAGCAAATGCTACAGAACTACTGGGTGCGGCAGCATAACTTCCTTTTTTTAGAACTTAATAAAACGCATTGTATGAATCAGAAAATTCATAACCACCAACAAGACGGTGCAACGGCACACACTTCAAGAGCATCGATCACTGTTTTGAGGGAACACTTCCCAGAGCGCCTCATCTCAATTAGGGGCGATTTGGAGTGGCTCTCCCGATTTGAGCCCTTGTGATTTTTTTCTATATGGTTTTTTGAAATCCCGTGTTTATGTGAACCGTCCAAGGACCCTACAAGATTTGAAGACCAACATCCAGGAAGAAATTGCCAACATAACGCCTGCTATGCTGGCTGGAGTCTTGACAAACGACAGAAATCGGTTTACTCAGTTTATGGAGAATGGGGGACGTCACCTACCTGATTTGATCTTCAAAACTGGGTAAAACAAAATTTATGTATGTGCCTATATTATGAAAAACGCTGCGAATTCTTTCACTGGGGTTTATCATTCAATTGGCTTGCGTTCATGATTTGAATTTCTACTAAGCTTTGGAGTGTGCGTGTTTCACAGGATAGAGCGATTATTGAATTTCAGGAGGCACACAAATATGATCAACTGATCAATCCAAATAGGTATTTTATTTATGCATATCTCCTGAAATTCGATAATCGCTCTATCCTGTGAAACACGCACACTCCAAAGCTTAGTAGAAATTCAAATCATGAACGCAAGCCAATTTAATAATAAACCCCAGCAATAATATTGAATAATATATACCTATATATTATCAGCTTTTCAGAATGCTTCAACCCTATATCGGCTATAAACTACAAGTATCCACATCGGCTATCACTCCAGTATCCACATTCACTACAACTCGACGCTATCGGCATCACTAGGTTACAAACAAACAATAATAAACCAAAAAACGCAAATGTTGGCACCATAAATCGGGCCATACATCGGGAATGGTTTGACCTACGGACGTGGGGAGGGTCCCATTCGATTCCTCATGGTATGTTCTTCAAAAAGAGTACACATTTAGGCCGCTTCGACTTGTTTTGAGGTTTTTAGGGATTTTACAAAACTTTGACAGCCTTTAAAGGGCACTTTGAATTGAGTGAGAGAGCTGGCTCAAGAATTGGGGCGCCATCGGACCAAGATGGATTTTTCCTGAAAATTTCAGATCTTTTGCTCCAGCCGTTTGGGAGAAATTTTTTATTGCAGATTCGGATTCTACCTTTGAAACGTAAACCATGAAATTTTCAGTGGGGGTTAGAATTTTTTCCAGAGCGATTACAATGGTTTATTATTGAATAATAAACCAAAACGAATAAAAATTTTCTGATTCAACAATGCGTTTTATTAAGTTTTAAAAAAAGGACGTTATGTTGCCGCACCCTGTACAAAATCCTAATAAGTAAACAAGTATGTTGTCAACGAAGGTTGAGGTGAGATTGACTGACTTATTTTATATCAAATACAACGGTAATATAAAACTTGAAACTCCAACTTACCTTGTCTGACGTTATCGCTATACTTGCGGCTGATGGAGGCAATATTGCTCATGGAAGAGGTCATCGCTTTATTGATCGAATCCTTAGACTTACTGGTTGGCAACACTTTCGACGGTCGGTCAGGCTTGGAGACGGGCTGTAAATAGCAAAGAAACGACTCATTTTTACAAGTATAAACCGCCTGAAAGTGAATAGCAAGAGGAAGTCCCGAGATTAACATAACAAAAGATTTTACATTTGCACGGGAAGGAACCTGTCGAGAACACGAGGTAGAAATTATGTCACAGTGAGGCAGAGTAAACAATGGCCCAGAGTGTGAAAAAATATCACGAGCGTGATAACGGTGATCCAACTTTGAAATATTAACGAATGATTCCACATTTTATAGGTATATAAAAGAACAAAAAAAGGCCTCGTCCTACGTGAGCGGGAGTCGTGCGATTTCAGCGTTACTGGCAATATCGGCGATTTACGATAATGCAAGCGTTTAGAGAGGGAAACACCACCAGTAATGGAGGAGACAGCGTTTTAGTTAGGTTAGTTCCGTACGTACTATGTCAATCAATACGATGAGTGTTTTTTATGAATTTATTACACACTGCAATTTTTGGTTTATTATTCAAGAATAAACCATTGTAATCGCTCTTGAAAAAACAAATTCTAAACTCCCTGAAAATTTCATGGTTTACGTTTCAAAGGGCGTAGAATCCGAATCTGCAATAAAAATTTTCCGTCCGTCCGCCGTACGCACGATTTCTCCCAAACAGCTGAAGCAAAAAAGCTGACATTTTCAGGAAAAATCCATGTTGGTCCGGCGACGCCCCAATTCTTGAACCAGCTCTCTCACTTAATTCAAAGTGCCCTTTAAGGGTTGTCAAAGTTTTGTAAAATCCCTAAAAACCTCAACAAAAGTCAAGGCGGCCTAAATTTGGACTTTTTTTCGAAGAACTTTCTATGAGGAATCGAATGAACCCCTCCACAGGTCCTTAGGTCAAATCATTCCCGATGTATGGTGACAACATTTGCGTTATTTTGGTTTATTATTGTTTTTGTTTTGATATCAGTAACCTAGTGATGTATTAATGTGGATACTGGAGTGAACTCCTAAAAGGCTTTGTAGCCGATACACGGGTTGAAGCATTCTGATATGCATGAAACGCTGCAAATTCTTCACTGGCTTCAATTGGCTTGCGTTCATGATTTGAATGTCTACTAAGCTTTGGAGTGTGCGAGTTTCACAGGTGATAGAGCGATTATTGAATTTCAGGAGATATGCATAGAGCACTTAAATCGGTTCTCAACCAAAATGCTATTTGGTTGATTTGGATTGATCATTTGATCATATTTGTGTGCCTCCTGAAATTCAATAACCGCTCTATCACTTGTGAAACAAGCACACTCCAAAGCTTAGTAGAAATTCAAATCATGCAGCCAATTGAATAATAAACCCCAGTGGAAGATTTTGCAGCGTTTTTTCAAGAACGATTACAATGGAAAAATATTTTATTTGAAAATTTTAAATTTCGTAAGACGGAGCATGCATATCAGGATGCTTCAACCCGTGTATCGGCTATAAACCCTTTTATGAGTTCACTCCAGTATCCACATCACTACATCACTAGGTCACTAGGTTACTGATATCAACACAAAAACAATAATAAACCAAAATAACGCGAATGTTTGCACCATAAATCGGGCCATACATCGGGAATGGTTTGACTTACGGACCTGGGGAGGGGCTCATTCGATTCCTCATAGAAAGTTCTTCAAAAAAAGTCCAAATTTAGGCCGCCTTGACTTTTTTTTGAGGTTTTTAGGGATTTTACAAAACTTTGACAACCCTTAAAGGGCACTTCAAATTAAGTGAGAGAGCTGGCTAAAGAATTGGGGCGTTGTCGGACCAAAATGATTTTTCCTGAAAATTTCAGATTTTTGCTCCAGCCGTGTGGGAGAAATCGTGCGTACGGCGTACGGACGGAAACATTTTTCTTGCAGATTCGGATTTTACACCCTTTGAAACGTAAACCATGACATTTTCAGGGGGGTTAGAATGTTTTTTCAAGAGCGATTACAATGGTTTATTATTGAATAATAAACCAAAAAAGAAACGATTAACACATTTCTGTGTTTTACCACAAATTAACACAGGTCCTGCCAACATGATGGTATTGACAGACGATTTAGCACAATTCAAATAAAAAAGGCTTGAAAGAGGGTTTATTTGCCACAACATTTAGAAAGTAAGCATCTAGATACTTAACAATTCAAACAAAGTATATACTTACACTATGTTCTTCAGATGCGGTAATCACTTGGACGAAATTGTCAGGGAAAAGTCCAACTTTGCCTTTGTATTCACCTTTCCACCATCCAGGATCTTGCCCTTCTCTCGTGATCAATGTGATTATATCACCTTCATGCAACGTCAGCTCATCTGGGTTGGCAGCCTCGTAATTATATATCACTTTACACATTTCTTTCACTAGAACACATTGAACGGTCACAATTAAATATAAATTCATAACAGAACTAGGTAATAATGAGTATAGTAAAGTAACTAGAAATCATACAAGAACCAATATGGAAGCATTGTCTTCAGACGACTCTTATTATTACCTGGTTTTGGAGGAAGCGCTGGGACATCAATCGGCGACGACTCACTAACAACTGACGACGTAACAACTGTGTGTGAATTGGAAGTTGTTTGTTCCTGGACGACAACTATTGGAAACGGAAAATAAAATAATAAGACATCATCTTGTAAAGACCCATTTTACCACCAGGAGCTAATAAGCTGTGGATCAATTGAGGAGCTTACTTTCAAACAGGCACATATCCATTCCGACAAAAGAGCAGATTAGTGGAGATGTTTTTTTGCAGTTTCTCATCGGAGTAATGTGTGAGAAGGCACAGATAAAGATGCCTCAGAATATGAATCAATTTTCTCCAAAACACGAGGCTGTATATCCATTTTCACTTTGGAAATGTGCCCTTTTGATCAAAACTCATGGATTCGTGCCTTTTTTTGAAAAAGAAAGAATTCATTCTCCATTCTGTAGGTTTTATTGAAAACTTTACCTGACTCCATATTTCCATTTGTCATGCCTGCCATCTATCGAGTCTCGTGTAAATATTCAACGTCAAGACGAAGGCGCAATGCTTCTTTTTGGATATGTGCCTTTTTGAAAACCCACGACTTATCGCCTGACGAAATTCGGAGGATATGTGCCATTTTGATTGCAAGGCACTGAAAAAAATGTAGGGGACGGATTTGTTACCTTTTGATGCAAACACGTAACTTTAGCCCCGGAATTGACGTGGATGTGTTCTGTTTTGTTCGGAAATGATAGGGGGATCTGATTCAACTCATATTCAGAGATAGAAAATTGAGAAAAAAACGTTTTCTCCCAGATTTGGATATGTGCCTTTTTGAAAGTAAGCTCCTTATTAATTATTAATGATCCTCCTCAGTGGAACAACGGCAAAACTATTTACGATGCAAATTATTCCACAAAAATTTATTAGTTTTATCAAGTCATGTAAAAAGGATAAGCAGGCAATTCGTGAAGTGTCGTTATAACGTTGGGTTTTTACTTTTTGGTTGTTGTTGGAACACGTTCAGAAACTATCTCTTCTGGTACTTTGTAGTAGTACGAAATTTGAATAAAAAAAAATGACGTGAGTTACTAATTTTGTGAGGAACATTTATGCAAAACGAACTTTGCTTCGAAAAATTTACGCACAACAACTTTATCCCAGCAAGAACACTCAAAATTATAAAATATTTGAATGAAAGGAACATTTATGCAAAACAAGGCTACCGGCTGTTGAACTTTAACGTGACGTCAACATTCAAAGTTCGAAAAATTATTGAGTTGAAGTTGTATTTTGTGGATTGTTGACCAACAACAGGGACGTTTTGTACAATGCCAAAAACGGAAGATTAGGTAAAATGGGTTAAAATATGGAAGGTTAAAACTATCATGGAAAGAATAGGAGAAAACGGCAGAACACTCACGACGGACGGGACGTCATGACGTCGTAATTGCATAATATATGAATGAAAGATGATTTAGCCCTTCACAAATGGTTAACGAATTCCATCTTTCTTAATTATATAATTATTAATGTTAAGGGGAAATCATCATGAAGGAAATGAGATTTTCATAAGTTCTCAAATTACGATTTTCAAGAGGATTAAAAACGTTATTCTTGGATACTTGGCACATGATTGGAAACGATCGTAAGAAATAGAAAAACTTAGGGCTCTAAAACACACTGATGTACATGAGATTAACGTCAGTAACAGCTTTTGTCATGTACATAAATTCTAGAGGCCTCGACAGTCACCTGGATATTAAACCAGGTAGAATTAGTATACAATTAGCAAAGATTTAGGTGATTAATAAGCCAAATAACGCCCTTAATAATTGATCACGTGTTTCCATGAGGCTAAGGGGCCCGAGGAAACACGTGCGAGGACTTGGACTGGAGGACGGAGCAGCAATTTGGCTACCAGAAGAATGAAATCACACACACACACATTTTTTTTTTTAAAATAATCTCTCCTTAAAGACGGAGGGGGCACACCATTAAATGAAAACGAAAAAACTAAATGAAATAAAAGTGGGGAGGACGCCCAGGTTTACCCGACGCAGGGAAGTTGTGGATGAAGGAAGGGAGGGATGAAAGGAAGTGCCCCTATAAAATGACCACCAATTCAAGTACGAGCCCCGGATGACGCGGGTGGTGATACCACGAAGTACTCCCGACGAGATGCCCAGCTCAAGTAACTCCGTGGCACTTTTCCCGCACCACACTCTGCGCCATGACACACACACACACACACACACACACACACGCGCGCGCGCGGAGTTAGGAAAAAATAAAATCAGATTAGTTTGGCATATTATCAAATTGAACATTTTGGCAAAGTAATTTGAACCTTTGGCACAAATAAAATTTTAATATTTTTGGCATCTTAATTTCAACTTTTGGCGACTCAATTTCAACTTTCGGCATACCAATTCGAGCTTTTGGCATATCAATTTATACTTTTCACAACCCCAACTATTCCAACATTCCACCCCATATAATGATCAATAAATGTTTTTTTCTCTCTCTCATAAACCAAATAACGAACGAATAAGACAAAATGTAGAACGCAGTTGAAACCAATGACACCGTATTTAGCTCTGTTAAGAAAGTTGTTTTCTGAACAAGTAATATTAAATTTATTTTAGCCTGCTCTTATTAAAGATAAAGGGACTTTAAACTATGTACGATACAGAAACAGAGGATCCTTTGATCCTCATTTGTATGTTAAACAAATAGGGGCAAAAATTAGCATCAGTTAGGTTGTAAAGGATACCATTCAATTTTACAATAACCTTACGGAAATACGATATTGTAAATGGATACGAACTGGGATACAAAACAATGAAGGCAAAACAAAAACGAACGAAATCAACATACCATTGGATGTTTTCGAAGTCTCGTCCTGGCTTGTTTTTTGAGTTCTTTGAGAAGCTTCTCTGGTGTCAGAGTGATTCGTAGTTTCCTCGACGAAGTTGGACGGAAACACACCGATCTGCGACAGAAAATTCTTGAACATGTTGCGAACATTGGAAACGATCACGAACTATAACTATTGTAAAAGTTACGAGGAAGAAATAAACAAGGCAAGCAGGCGAGCAGTGGCCCTTCAAAACATCCCGGATGAATATCAGATAACGTAGGCAATGAGTCATGCGATGATGCAAGGAGGCCGAGTCACCGTATTGGTAAGAAGTGTAGATCCGCGAAAAGAAACCTGGAGACCCGATTCGAGAGAAGGTCACTAATCCGTCGGGAATAACGCGACACAGAACATTCGTTTAATAGTAAACAGGAATCTCTAGGTGGCTACTGTAGGTATGTAAATACATCAGCCTTTCAGTACAATTTTTTGGTTTATTCTAACAAAAACAAGTTTTTGTTTTTTTTTTAGAAAAAAATTCTAACCCCCACTGAAAATTTCATGGTTTACGTTTCAAAAGGTGTAGAATCCGAATCTGCAATAAAAATTTTTCCGTCCGTCCGCCGTACGCACGATTTCTCCCAAACGGCTGGAGCAAAAGATCTGAAATTTTCAGGAAAAATCCATCTTGGTCCGACGACGCCCCAATTCTTGAGCCAGCTCTCTCACTCAATTTAAAGTGCCCTTTAAGGGCTGTCAAAGTTTTTTAAAATCCCTAAAAACCTCAAAACAAGTCAAGGCGGCCTAAATGTGTACTCTTTTTAAAGAACATACCATGAGGAATCGAATGAGCCCTTCCCCAGGTCCGTAGGTCAAACTATTCCCGATGTATGGCCCGATTTATGGTGCCAACATTTGCGTTTTTTGTTTTATTATTGTTTGTTTGTAACCTAGTGATGTCCGGCCGATAGCGTGGAGTTGTAGTGCATGTGGATACTGGAGTGATAGCCGATGTGGATTGGATACTTGTAGTTTATAGGCGACACACGGGTTGAAGCATTCTGAAATGTATGAAACGCTGATAATATAAAGGTAAATATTATTCAATATTATTACTGGGGTTTATTATTCAATATTATTACTGGGGTAAATAAGTATTCTTTCACTGGGGTTTATTATGCAATTGGCTTGCGTTCATGATTTGAATCTTACTAAGCTTCGGAGTGTGCATGTTTTACAGGTGATAGAGCGATTATTGAATTTCAGGAGATATGCATAGACCACGTAAATCGGTTCTCAACCAAAACACCTATTTGGATTGATCAGTTGATCATATTTGTGTGCCTCCTGAAATTCAATAATCGCTCTATCACGTGTGAAACACACACACTCCAAAGCTTAGTAGAAATTCAAATCATGAAATCATGAATACAAACCAAATGAATGAAATTGAATAATAAACCCCAGTGAAAGAATTTCCAGGTTTTTAACTTGATTTTTAGATTTGAAATCTAGGAATCTCGCGGTATTATATATGCATGAAACACTGATAATATAAAGGTAAATATTATTCAATATTATTACTGGGGTTTATTATTCAATATTATTACTGGGGTAAATAAGAAGAGATATGAAGTATAATCTTTCACTGGGAAAGAAGTTTATTATGCAACGAAGGGAAAATTAACGATTTTCTGGAAGGTGATAATAAATGTCTATCTTGTTAACTCAAATCAGGCAGACTTGTTTACTTAATAAGATATTTTCCATTTTATTAGCAGTCACTTATTGCTCTAAATAAATCGAAGAAATTCATTTTTTCATTTATTCTGGTATGGAAGAAGATATTTGAATTACGCTCTAGTTTACCACACAGACTCTAGAATGGAGCTAATAACTATAAGAATGGAAATAACTCGACAAATTAGCAGTGGGGTAAAATGGCTTCTTTAACAATGTTACACAATTTTAAAACATTTCCGTTGGAGGTGATGGTAGCTTACAAAAACATTATATAATGAGTGGTATAGAATAATTGGAAATAATAATTATTTTGACTCAACTAATGACACTCCCACATAGTGAAAAACCTTAGAGTTCGATTTCTGACGGCAAGACTTCCCCTCTTCAATCGTATTGGATAATCCATATGGAATTGTGAGCATATCAGGAGAATAGTCTTGGAAACCACGCGTTTTTAATGTTTCCCCCATGTTCAGATGTATCTGAAATAGTTTTGTAACATGAAGTTTTTTGGTGTTAGGGTCATTACCTCTTGAAAACCACACTTGACTCCTATTCAAGGCCCGCAGGTAAGGGTGACCATACTTGCCGCTTTTGGTACCTCATTGTTTGATAATCCCGTTGGTATGTGAACATATTTAAAGCCAAAACAATTTCGAATTGTTAAGAGTGATAGGTCAGGAAAATGTTTAAATGATGTCATTCCTCAAAATATTTCACCATTATTGGGTTCTTTCTTGCAATAAGTTAGCCTCCGCCTCTCCATAATGATACTATTTGTGCCCCTTTCACTTTGTAAGCCTTGAGTGGCATTGGTTGGTCCTCCCCACCCCTTTCACTGCCTTGAGCCAATAGGATTCAATCTCCTCTCACTTGATCCTATATAAGATATGCTTTCTGTGATGTATTTTCAGTTCATGTTTGTTACTGATGATGACCTAACCGTCGAAATCGATTTAACAGTGTAACTCTTTACTTTCGTGGAAATATAGACAACGTTCCATCTTACTCCGTTTTTATTTGAAATGGGTTTCCACAACTCCGTCGCGAGTGATTTAGTCCGTACTCCACATTAATTAGTCTCAATTATATAAGTAATAGATTTAACAACGATGTATTCTAGGATGTACTAAACATAACTGACAGTAATTTTAAGGTTACACGTCAAAACCATTTCCGATTGTCATTTTCTTTCGAGTGATCGAGATGATTTCAATTTAAGACGGCGAACAGGCTGTAGACATATCCACTTAACATCATTAGTTAGGAATGATATCTTATCTAAAAGTGAGTTCTAAACTAAAACGATGTTGGTCACGAATTCCCACTCTTAGATAACATCGTTCCAACCGCACCTAAAACTTCTGCGTTTAAAGCAAGGAAAATTGTAGTAAAAACATATTTGTTTCATTTCAACAATATTAAAGACCTTTATGATTATGACCTTTCTAGTTTGCTCAAAAAGTGCTTTCTAAAAAATGCATTATTTCTTTCAGAATGATTAATTTTTATGGAAAAGAGGTCGGATTTTTTATCCTAATCCCACACTTCAGTTAAATCCAGAAGACTGGTGCAAAACTATAACGCAAAATATTCTTGGTACGAGAATAGAGACGTTCGTTCTCAAACGATTCCTGTTAACGGTTTTCCATGAGTAGCTATATGTTCGTGAATGATTTATCATGAATATGGCTCAAGAGCTTGATTATAAATGTGCTATACATAAATTTATGTATGTATGGATGAGCGTGTGTAAATTACGTTTAACATTTATCTATCTGACGAATAGAGAACAAGTCACCAAGGTAGATGATGTGAAAAGCTCACCACTACGAATTTTGCATGGTGTTCCTCAGGGAACCATTCTTGGTCCTATATTATTCTTAGTTTATATAAACAGTCTTTGTTCTTTATCTATTAATGGTTGTTCTATTTATTCATATGCAGATGACACTAGTATTATTATATCCTCCCCTTCTTGGGACCAGTCAAAACAATTAGCCGACAATTGTATGAAACAGATTCAAAGTCACCTAAGTGACAATTTACTTTTACTTAATGTACAAAAAACCCAATTTATCTGCTTCTCCCCGACAAATAGGAGGGATGCCCCCATCGGATTTTAGTATTATCTGTCATTTCGATTGCTGTTTACTGAATGCTCCTTGTAATTGCACCAAAATAGATAGAACCCACTCAGTCAAATATCTAGGTATACACATCGATAGTAAGCTGAAATGGACTGAACAAAAAATTACCCAGTTGACCGTCAGAAGGTTATGTAATTCATGATAACTTCAAATTCTTTAAGAGTTCTTCAAACTAATTTATCTAACTTTTGTTCACTCGTATTTAGCATATGCTGTAACTGCATGGGGTTCAGCAATGATACATGTCAAATCCAAATATCAGCTCAGTCAGCTTCAAAAAGATACTAAAAATTTGCTTTTATCCCCCTTAATTGATGAAATTTTAGAATTACAACAACTATTCAAATTCATAGTCATACAATTTTTCCTTAAAAGAACCTTCCTGCTACGTCCCGAACCAATTAATTACACCACAAGACATCCAAATAGATATTTTGTGCCTCACAGGTGCCTTCAAGTGACTCAGAGCCACATTAATTATGCTGGCCCGAAATTACTCAGCGCCTTACCAGATTGTATATATAACGTACGGTTCGTTGTTCGCAAATTAAAATTAGTCCAAGGGTTGGGTTACCAATTCATAAAAAATAATTATCAAAGTTGTTCAAGTTTGTTATTTTATTTTAATGTTCGTTTCTAGTTTCTTAGGTTATATTTTACTAAATGCATATTTTTTTATATTACTATATCGTGAACTGCCATTACTAATGTGTTAATACTCATTTATTGGATATGCCCACACACAGACCTTTCGTCTTTGTGGGATTTTCGTTAGCCGATATTACTTTTGTTATGTTGTATTGTACTTTGTTCACAAAAATAAAACCTTTGAAAAAAAAAGTAAGAAAAATCTTCTTTTTTTGACGATGCATTACGATACCGTGGTGTGGGAATCACAAATCTAGGAAATTGTAGATTATAGGCCAGAAAGGCCCACGTGTCGCAAGACCCAGATGTCACGGGTTGTCCAATCTGTACGGGGTGCGTTATAGGTTGACATAATCAAGCTGTATGACTACTATTGACATCATCAATAAGTAGGTGACAAATTCTACACACAGATACTTACTTTGTCTTTCAATTTCCCTTTCCACCATCCTTCTTCGACTTCAGCAATTATGTCGATGATGTCCCCAACCTGCAGCTCCAATTCGTCTTCAATAGCTGGCTTGTATGAGAAAAGTACTTTGCATTTACGGCCTGATGCTGAAACAACAAAAACTGTGTTAATATTCACTTTAAGAACAAACAATTTATAGAGGAAATTGTCAGGTAGGGCAATCTAAGCAGCAAACTTATTCAAATGTTATCGGAGCAGAATAGAGGTGGGTAGTGAGTGAGTGATATTGTCTCAAAGAACTTCTCTTTCAAGTGAACTTGTCCCAAATGACCTGCGGAAGGAAGAACTGCAGTTCATCACAAGACGTTTGCGACCGTCTAAGTAGTTCGAATGTCGGCCACGGGGAGCCATGCTGTCGCAAAAATTGAATAATAAACCCCAGTGAAAGAATTTGCAGCGTTTTTAGTAAGTATAAGGGGTCGCGTACTTTTCGTGGCAAGTGAAGTTCGAGACCTGCAGGTTGCAAACGTCTCTTGCTGAGGAGTCTTAGCTCAAGATAACCGTTCACTCTCCCCATCTAACAACCTGGGCTGTTCGCCGTTCCTTTACAGCAGATTCTACGATTCAAATAAAATTCATTCATGAGGACTCGGAAAATGACCTCGTTTCGGTACCTATCATTGTTTTACTCAGAGGTACTCATGTAAAGAGTCGAGTAGATAGACGTCTGTCATCTACCATACCCTGACTGTACACGAAGATGATAGAGGTCCCATTCATTCACAAAGTAAACTGCAGGTTGCATTCATCCACGGAGTGAACTGCAGGTCCCATTCATTCATGGAGTGAACTGGTGAACTTCTCCCACTGACCTTGTCTTTGGACTGAGTGACCTGCAGGGAGTCTACTCCTTCAGGTGACCTGGGCTTACACACCTCTAGAGCAGAATATGTGAGGATTATGTCAACTGTAGACAATGTCATATTTTGAATTTCAGCGGGAGATCTTGCAAACAGCTGTCCAAAAAGGTGCAACGTGGTATCGGATGGTTGGAAGGGGCAGGAACAGCGGTGTAGCGAAAGCTGAAGGACGTAGTGGAGTGGCCCATTACACGTCAAACCGATTCATTGTCAATTGGATTTTTGTTCGTTCCAATTTTGAGCAGAAAATATGCAGAAGTGAGTTATCAAGGATCTGATAGGCAAATCGACCACAGGAAATCCCAACACACGATAGTTGGCCACATACAAACACAAACATAATAAATAGCTTTTTAAATACATTTATTCTACATATTATATAATTCATCAGAACTTCAGATCTTAGTCACTCAAGGCGAATCCACTTCAGATAAAACACACTAATATTCCAGATTTATTAGGCCGATTTATAACCAAAATATTTATAACTATATGAAAATCGGGAATCAATAGAATAATGACTGCCGTAATTAACGAAATTACAATTTGCACCCTAAATATCGACCTTTAGTAATAACGAAAGTATTGACCTGGGAATGAATCTTCCGAGAGGGAATTAGAAGTGCGGTATCTGGCAGTTCTAACACTCGCGTGCATCTCGCCAACGGTGGCATCTTCGTAGAGGATATTGTCGACAAAAGCTTCGGGATAGTTGCTATTCGGCAGGGAGTTCCGTTTGGAGAAAACGCTCCGACCGTGATTAATTTTAAAAACGTTGAACGAAGGGCTTTGATACCAATGAGATCGACTCATGTTGAACGAAGGAGGGTCCCGATGTCACTGAAGCATTTTTTTAAACTGATAAGATGGAAAATCCGAGGGAGATGCGAGGAGGGGATTATCGTATCGCTACTCAAGTAGAACCGAAATAATCTCTGTGGTCATTTTCCTTATCAAGGACGCCAGGTCGCAGAATAACAAAACCCGACTACTTCAAGAGAGACGTAAATGATGCAAGGGTTACCACTCATTTGTAAAAGCTTTTATTATCCTTATAATCAGTGTTTTTTACAAAACTAATCAACTAATACTTTACTGCTTCTTTTTCGATAATTTTTCAATAAAATAAAGGTTGACGCATGTCAGAATGTTGGTCGAAAAGCTTGAGGGTAAAACACTGTTATTTCGAAAGTATTGAAAAAGGAAAACAGTCAGAGACTTTCAAGAAATATAATTCTCTTCAGTCTAGGAAAAATCTATTATTGTTTTATGATATGAGGAAAACCAAAGTCGGGACATTGCAAATTCCCTCTCCACCAACTACTAGTCAGGACTTTTAATATGAACATTTAACAACTACTTTCGACGCTTTCTGATAAAGTAAATTATCTAAAAACGCTGCAAATTCTTTCACTGGGGTTCATCATTCAATTGGCTTGCGTTCATGATTTGAATTTCTACTAATCATTGGAGTGTGCGTGTTTCACAGGTGATAGAGCGATTATTGCATTTCAGGAGATATGCATAGAGCACGTAAATCTGTTCTCAACCAAAATACCTATTTGGATTGATCAGTTGATCATATTTGTGTGCCTCCTGAAATTCAATAATCGCTCTATCACCTGTGAAACACGCACACTCCAAAGCTTAGTAGAAATTCAAATCATGAACGCAAGCCAATTGAATAATAAACCCCAGTGAAAGAATTTGCAGCGTTTTTTATGGTTATCAGAATACTTCAACCCGTGTATCGGCTACAAACCCTTTTAGGAGTTCACTCCAGTATCCACATTACTACATCACTACGTCACCAGGTTACTGATATCAACACAAAACCAATAATAAACCAAAATAACGCGAATGTTGGCACCATAAATCGGGCCATAGATCGAGAATGGTTTGACCTACGGACCTGGGGAAGGGCTCATTCGATTCCTCGTGGAGTGTTCTTCAAAAAGAGTACAAATTTAGGCCGCCTTGACTTTTTTTGAGGTTTTTAGGGATTTTACAAAACTTTGACAACCCTTAAAGGGCACTTTAAATTAAGTGAGAGAGCTGGCTCAAGAATTGGGGCGTCGCCGGACCAACATGGATTTTTCCTGAAAATTTCAGCTTTTTTGCTTCAGCCGTTTGGGAGAAATCGTGCGTACGGCGGACGGAAGGTATTTGTTTTTATTGTTAGTATTTTGCTCCAAAATTTTTTTGCGTTTTATTGCAGATTCCGATCTCTACACCTTTGAAACGTAAACCATGAAATTTTCAGGGATTGTGGGGTTGGGGTGTAGATTTTTTTCAAGAGCGATTACAATGGTTTATTATTGAATAATAAACCAAAATCGTGGATCGAATCATTTTTCCAAGGATTACATTTTATAGTTTGTTCAATAGTTGAACAGTGCACTTTATTTTTCAAGTTATGCCCTGCAAACAATAAATTTATAATTCAATATTTGTGTAATTGAACAAGTTCTTTAGTCAATAATAATTTTCAATGATCTATACAGTCATGTTATGGATACGAGGAAGCTATTGCCACACCCACTTGGCAGACGTTTTTTGTTATTATTTTTCTTCCTCACAATTCTAGCCACAACTCAAAAGGAAGGATCAATAGAGTAGAATAAAATGATTCGACACATAAGTCAGACCTCGCTCAAAATGATGAAACCTGTGCTTTTAAAGTCGCACAAGATTCCTTCGGTAACGTACGTGATAAACCATGTGTTTTGTGGGTTCCTCAACATGGAAGGGGTCTGGCCACCAACGAAACAGAACGCAGAATGAGTCAATGAAGAGATAACAATTTATAGTTAGAGCGACAGTGAATGCAAATACAACGAGTGCAAACCAAGTAATCAACCATGAGTCAACGTTGATTAACCGACGGAACTCTGCTGACGAGCCTTGATAGCTCAAAGCATATCATGTTTATAAATCCGGAACTATTGCCGGAACTTTATAATATTTCGCCTGTTTTGTTTGGTTAAAAATAAACATGTAATTCATTCATTCATTCCATGAGTCAACGAAAAGTCACAAGGTGGTCCAATCCTATTTCGCCAGAATACGGCCGCAAGTGCTTACGGGAAGAATGTCTGTACTTAGTTTAAAAAAAAAATCAATTATCAAAATTGAGGAGCTTACTTTCAAAAAGGCACATATCCAAATCTGGGAGAAAAACGTTTTTTTCTCAATTTTCTATTTCTGAATATGAGTTGAATCAGATCCCCCTATCATTTCCGAACAAAACAGAACACATCCACGTCAATTCCGGGGCTAAAGTTATGTGTTTGCATCAAAAGGTAACAAATCCGTCCCCTACATTTTTTTCAGTGCCTTGCAATCGAAATGGCACATATCCTCCGAATTTCGTCAGGCGATAAGTCGTGGGTTTTCAAAAAGGCACATATCCAAAAAGAAGCATTGCGCCTTCGTCTTGACGTTGAATATTTACACGAGACTCGATAGATGGCAGGCATGACAAATGGAAATATGGAGTCAGGTAAAGTTTTCAATAAAACCTACAGAATGGAGAATGAATTCTTTCTTTTTCAAAAAGGCACAAATTCATGAGTTTTGATCAAAAGGGCACATTTCCAAAGTGAAAATGGATATACATCCTCGTGTTTTGGAGAAAATTGATTCATATTTTGAGGCATCTTTATCTGTGCCTTCTCACACATTACTCCGTTGAGAAACTGCAGAAAAACATCTCCACTAATCTGCAAATCGTTTTTTTCACTTCCTGAACATTTTGTCGGAATGGATATGTGCCTGTTTGAAGGTAAGCTCCTCAATTGATTTAAGCGGAATCCAATTTTATTGTAACAACCTACTCCATGAATCTTAAAAAATGGATAACAGCGAAAGAGGAATATAATTCCCATTCTAATAGATAGATATTCTTACACTTGATTGAAAATTAAAAGGTTGAAATGCAACAACAGGACTAGTCGCATTTGTAATTGCATCTCAGTAGGTCAACAATCCATCAAAATATATCTATGGTATTGTTAGAGATGGTATTGTGTGAACTAATACGGAACCCCCTCACAGTGGAAATAGTTCAATTTCAGTCCTCACTTTTAGCATGGAACATGCTTTAGCCTTGGACTAACTAGCCGAAAAACGTCACGCGGAAGTGGAACGCAGGAGAGTGACGCAAGGTATTATATGGGTCATTTACAAATTTCGGTTACATTAGGGACTTTTCTAAGAAAAAAATTTGGAAAATTATCAATTTTCTTGTTCCTAATCAATCACTGCAGTTCTCTTGGCATATTACCCAAGCGAGCACACATAATTTTGAACCGTACTGCTGATACGCCATTTTGAAAAAAAAAAAACGTATCGGGAGGGAGGTGTATACTAATATTTTTTCCACTCTTGAGCTTCCAACCTCCATGGGAATCGTCGCTCAAGTCTTTCAATTTAGGTGAATGGAACAGCACAAATTAGCTTAATTTTAGCTACAGTAAATGCTAAGGTTTCCATGCCAAAACCTCATTTGCTACAAGCAGATCTCACTCCCTACAATTTAAGGGGCTATTGGCTGGATATTGTAGGGAGTGAAAGAGTAGGGAGGGAGGTTATAGCCTTTCACCGCCTTTACAGGCCACAAATCAACTGAAACTGGTTGTACAATAATGTTGACAACGAACTTCCAACAACTACACTAATTGTCAACAAGTGCGATCAAGTTTCACTTGCCTCAGTCAGAATGTTATTGGAGTAGGGAGTGAGAGTTGAAGGTGAGATAAAACTACTTCCGACATCCATCTTAGACTTGAACCATCGGTTGATAAATGCAGATCATAGTCACTACCTCTGGATAAAACGCTGCAAATTCTTTCACTGGGGTTTATTATTCAATTGGCTTGCGTTCTTGATTTGAATTTCTACTAAGCTTTTGAAGATAGCGATTATTGAATTTCAGTATATGATCAACTGATCAATCCAAATAGGTATTTTGGTTGAGAACAGATTTACGTGCTCTATGCATATCTCCTGAAATTCAATAATCGCTCTATCACCTGTGAAACAGGGACACTCCAAAGCTTAGTAGAAATTCAAATCATGAACGCAAGCCAATTGAATAATAAACCCCAGTGAACGAATTTGCAGCGTTTTACATTATTGAATTGAAAAATCACTTACGTGACTGACGAGACGAAGCAAGTCCATCAGGATCATTCAGTAGCTGAAATTTAAAGAAAAAAAACCATTAGTTCAGTCACTTCAATACTTATGATTGTCTATTAAACAATCTATCGATTTTAAACTAAGATGGATTTCACAAAAATTTAGAGTTGTTATATCCGATATTACCTTGACGAAATTGTCTGGAAACATTCCTCTTTTGCCTTCTCTGCTCAGGGTTCCTTCCCACCATCCTTTGGAATTGAACACTATGTCCAAGATGACATCGCCTCTTCTGATTGTGAGCTCATCAGGCTCCACAGCATCATAGTCGTATTCTACTACTGCTTGAGCTGCAACAGTGCAAGATACCAATTTGTCAAGTTTCCGGTTATCACTGGCCTACAACGAGTAGGCACTAAAGAAAATATCACGAGGTATTTGTTAAGACAAATATAATACTTACAAGACCCTTGCCAGTAACAATAAGGTTACATTGGTGTGGTGCCCTGGGCACCAAGGGGTTGAGGGGAACGAAAAAGCGGACACCTTAGCTAGGGAAGGTGCTGCTTCTCTCCAGAACACAACACAAGACAGAACCCTTCCTGGGCACAACGGAGAGCTTTCTTCGGGGGGAGCTTTCCAAATGGGAGAGTAAGAAGGGTAGGGTGAAGCAGCGTTCACATTTGTCTGACGTGTTGTGTCGTGACGCATCAGAACGGTATCGGTTTCATCCAGTTTCATAGGAGCGTTCACATTTGTCTGATGCTCTGTGTCATGACGGCTTCTGACGTGTTGCATCAGAAGCGATCCCAGTCTGCGTCAGATCGGGTGACCGCCCTCTCCCATATGGGGGCGGGGCAGCGACACGACAGCGCCATTTGCTAGTGTGAACGCGCTGGTTTTCTGTTGTGACGCGTCAGAGCTGCGAAGTGACAATGGATCTCTCGCCCTTAGGCTCCCCTTTTCTGTTTATTGGATGAATCCAATATCTCCGTCTCTTTCTTCCTTTTGTCAACATAGTAAGCGCCAACAATTCCAATTCATCTTCAAAATTGGAATCTGAATCGGATGATTCTTGAAAAAACATTGTGACCGTGTGAGCTATCCGAGCGCTGGGACCAAAGTGAACTAAAAATTGCATCAGAATGCGTCATAACGCGTCAGACAAATGTGAACAGTAGCCTTTTCGTCAGAGAGCGTCACAACACAACACGACACACAGATATGAACGCGGCTTAAGCCTCAGTCTATGTTGTTGTGCGCGGTCTGTGTGTGTTTTGTGAGCTACCAAGCCTACCCATCTACAGTCTACTCAACCTGGATCCTGCTGAGACTATTCATCTTTTTCTCACCCTACACTTCAAGTAGAAGACACCTTACCACTCCACTGCCACTACTGTTCTTTGTGCAGAGTCATCAGGATCTCGCCAAACCACATCTTTTCAAAAGTGTTCGGGTCATCAGCATCCACTAATGAGGGAGCAGGATGAGGCGTTTTCCAACCGTCGCCAGTGTAACTTTGGGGCAACTTGCACTGAATTCCAACCGACCAGGGAACTTGCTCGGGACTCCCCCAGGGTACGCCAGCCTGAGGTCGGAGTAACTTGCTCTGAGCAGGAAACCTAAGGTAACCTCTTCAAAAGTCTAACCTTCCTCATTCCATTTTTCGTTTTCGTGCGGTTGTTTCCTACTTATTTTCGATGGAGTTTCTGGAATTAATTGGAGATATTTCGTCCTCATCCTCGAGCGAAAGTTCTTGGTTGGACTCTGAGTTCCTAGACATTGTAGCCGAGGAGCTAATTGATCGAGAAGTTCTCAGAAATAGATTGTATTTCGAAAGAATTGTCGAGCAGTATGAAGCCAACGATTTTTACGGCCATTTCAGGTAACTGCACTTAACAGTATAATAACACCAAGAGACTAGCTTTAGTGAAAATCAAGGAACATTTGACAGAAGCCGCGAGATGAGGAAGGTTTCACGTTCGAGGGTTATCCTCCCGTAAGGTTGCTCTGGGACTTTCATTTCATTTTCCAACCCAGTGTAATTCCGTGTGTACACCGCAGTGGTCCCGAGCAGCTGCCTACACTGCCATGCCCTGAACCTGCTCGTAGCAGGTCGGTTGGAAAATCCCTACTATCTTAAATTCTACTGTAAGTACAAGCACGAGCAAAGCCCATATTCATCTAAGGATCCGCTGTTGAGTCTTCAACTTGGAGCAAATTTTGATGGCATTTCTTTACAGCTCCGTGGCGTACCTGGCAGCACCGTTCTGCTGGAAAATCATCATAAGCGCACACGCGCTCCCCACGTCACAACGGTCAGAAATTTAATTTAGTTTAAGCCATAGAAGGACTTTAAGGTACCTATTTCCATTTTAAAAGACTATCATTTATTAGGTTAATTTGAGAAGGAGATCCTTATTTCAGTTTATGGTCATTTTTTATTAATTTTGGATCGGTTACATTAAATCGGTTATATAAAACCTATCATTGTTACCTCGGACGTTTGGTGTTTCATTTTTTAAGAATAACCACATCTCTGGTAAACAACAATGGCAGTACTAACAATCCAAGAAATCCATTACGTATTAAAATGTGTTGGTTGTACGTAATATGGCAAGTACCTACCCTTTCTGTTAAAATTGCGTATCTTCTAAACTTGATCATGATATAAAACAATAAAGTAGGCATCACATACATATCTCGGTACCTCCATCAGACTGATCGCTAACGTGGCAGTTCAATACTTGTTCCAGAAGTTCACAACTCAATAGTTAATTGTTAATACCCCATACAGCGAAGAATTCGAATTTCAAATAAAATAAAATTTAGTATACCCTGTACTTTACCAAGATAACGTACTTATTCAATAAATTGAGAACATACCTACACACAAATAGAATGAGGTTCACTTGAATGACAGAAGAATGGAGAATGCAAACCGATGGTTGGCAAATGCTGTTATCTGTGGAAAACTTAGGTCCAAAATGAGGAATGATTCACCAACAAGATAAATGCTTACGTTCGAACCGAAAATAGGTTGGCTACAGGGTTGTAAAATCAAACATTTTTGTGCTGAGCCGCGAGGTTGGCTCGACTTCCTTAGTCGAAATTACTCAACTTCGCATAGGGAACGTTGATGAAAAACCTACATATAGCGATCTAAGAGGAACCCATGTTTCTAGAACATGAGCTTCATTCGAAATGTCAATCGGTTGGCAGGCATAGGACCATTGGCAAGAGTACCTCCGGATCCGGAACCGTGTAACCTAGATTATAATGACGCATTCAAATCAAACTCACCCATAGTTTGTTGACATCAGTCTGTTGATAGATTATTGAATGCATGGAAACAAGACGAGAAAACAGCCGACGAACCGACACTTTTATATAAAAAATCCAAATGAAAATAGGTACAACAATGATTCAAGATCCTCGACCCAACCCTGTGATGATATCATAACAAAATACAGGCTTGCCGTCCGCAGTGGTACACTTTTAAAAGGTAGGTCATACACTTTTACTTGGAAAATTTAATAAATCTGATATTTAGAAATTGAATACTTAAAAGAATAAAAATAAAGGACTTTCAATGATAAAATACCTACAGTTGGGCAAATGTTTGAAATTTTAAACTTTTTGTTTCTATTTTTCACATGGATTTTTCAACTTTAGAAAGTTACGGGATCAACAGGACTAATGCTCAACAAATATGTCCATGGTGTCGTGCTTTCGGTGTACTTAAATATTATAAGTTCAATTGGGAGATTTAGTTTATGTACAGTATGAATTATAGTGATATTCCTAGTAGCCGCACTTGGACGACCTGCTACCTAATGAAAGCACCTCCATGACAGCCCAATAGTGAGCCAGATAGTGCTGCTTTAGTGGTGGCTTGCTACATCTTCTTTACGTACCTGCAGTGTAGAGGTGTGTAAACTCTGGTCACGTGAGGGAGTAGACTCCCTGCAGGTCACTCAGTCCAAAGATAAGGTCAGTAGGAGAAGTTCACTTCATAAATGCTCGACCATTGAGGGATAATTGAGATCGTAATAATTACGCAATTATTGCTGACCTGCCCAGGTTGTTAGATGTGGGGAGTGAACTGATATCTTAAGCCAAGACTCCTCAGCGAGAGACGTTTGCGACCTGCAGGTGTCTTGCTACCTGCAGTTCTCTTGCGACTTGCAGTTCTCTTGTTACCTGCAGTTCTCTTGCTACATGCAGTTCTCTTGCTACCGAGTTACGTCTTGTGATGAACTGCAGGTCATTTGGGACAAGTTCACTTGAAAGAAAAGTTCTTTGAGACAAAATCACTCACTCACTACCCACCTCCACTGCAGTGCTACATAGAGATTCGTTTGTCTATCAGCCGTATTTTGTGAGTAAAGCCACTTACACTATGTAGCAGAGCTATATAAAGCTCAGCTATATAGCTCGGCTACAAGTTCAAAAAGTGACACTGGAGATTTGCTATATAGCCTGGCAGATATCTTGCTATCCAAAAGTTTCGTTAAACATCAAAGGGAATCTGAGCTATATCTAGCTCTGCTACACACTTACCTCAACGGAGTCTTCTAACGTCTGAATGATTGCATCACAAACTATGGGAATGAACAATGAGATAGTTGACTTTGATACTTTGAACAGGTAACTTCAACTCTGATAAGAGTCCCCAGATGCAAGAAATCGTAAAGTTATTGCTAATTTTTCTCGGGCAGGAATTGCATCTCTGAAAGACGTATCTTGTTTTGCAATTTCGTGTCCAAATGCAATAAGCAAATGTTCGAAATCACCACTTGTCATACGGAGAAAGTTTTTAAAACTTCCATCACAACAAACTTCATAACTCAAGTTGTCTGTATCATCCTCGTTAAGGTCTTTCAAAAGGTCACTACCACTGTATCGTTTCCTAGCCTGAAGTGAGGGCTTGGTCCAATAAGTTCTTTCTCTTTTTAGTGTCGAAAATATCACAGTACTTAGCTGCTACAAGAAATACCTTGTTCTTTGGCACCTGGCTAGGAACTGAACAGCTGTAAGTATACTGTATAGCTCTGCTACACGAAAAAGCTCTAGCAGAGCTATATGTAGCTGACGGAGCTATATAAGCTTATTTTTTTGCATGGCTATGCTATATAACAGAGCTATATTGCTCTCCAGCTGTATAGTGTAAACCTGGCTTAAGTAATGCATTGATAAGGATAAATGTCAAACCAAGAAAACATGAGTCATGCACTTTTAGTTACTCTTCCAATTTTCTCAAAAAGAATCCATTTCCACCAGACTCATCAGTTGAATGGTTCTTACTTATTACTCACTTTATTTACTTAGTATTTACTTAGCACCTTACTTATCTTGGAACTATCAGTTGGTTTATATTTTCTGAAGCTGCTTGCCCCCTGAACAACAATAGTTCGATTCGTTACCGCCAACTCTTATAAGCGCTGGTGTTGATCTTGTTGTCATGGGGTCGTCTAACGCATACCTTGTCATTCCATCTAATAACCACAAGAATAATTTATTAGGATTTAATATATAAAATTCAGATAGTTTTAATAAACATACAACGAAAAATTATTCAAAGACGTAATAAATTCTTCCATCTAATTCATAAAAAAGTTCTTTCTCATTCAGTGGTTTTGTTGGTACCCATGCTAATCTTGTAACCGACAAACACCTAACGGCTTTGAAGTTGTGATGGTTTTTTTAAATTTTGTTTGTTACAGATTTCTGTGTTTTCTTGTTCTTAATTACTGATTTGTGATCACCTGTCGAATCCGAGTCAAAGCCTGTGATTTCAAACAATTTTTGAGTAAGTATTTAGCATTATTCGTCGCTTTAGAATACTCTTTACTACGTTTTAAAGTCACTGTATGAGCTTTGGACTTGGTCGCTCATCGCTGTCAGTTTAAAAAAAACTTGTTGAAACTTGCTACAACACTATTGCCATAATTTTGTAGTTATCCAAAGTTTGCTTGATGAATGTGTCATTAGATAGGTGCCTGCTTTAACCATTAAATTGTCAATTCTTTGGTTGGAGGCTTGTGTGATTCTCTGACTACGGGCAAATTCGGGTAAATGGAACGCTGTGCTCTTTAAAGTCTTCGGACATTCCTCTTGGCTAGATACGTTGATTGAGTACGAATCACGGACAAAAAATCCCGCGTGTGAAAAATGACAGAAATATCCTATCGTCTAGTTTGCTGGTGACTGGATGCTCGCTACGCTCGCATCTCAATGAAAAAATATCCTATATCAATCCTTTTAGTAAAGTATAGATCAGTTGGAAAAATAGATGCGTTACCTATTCTGTTATTCAGCCCTAGTTTTCCGAAGTTGGGGATTTTTTGTCCGATTACCATTGAGTACTGCATTGACCAATAGCAAAACCTCGGAAGCTAATATAATTTCTGTTTTTTAGGGTTGAAAAACCCTTAATTGCCATTGTCATGGCCTGCAACTGTATCGAGGTTCTCAATTTCGAGTCGGTTTCTCGAAAATTCTACCTGATATTAAAAATTACATGAAAATTCGTCCTTAGTTACATCTGAAGAGCAGCTGTCAATGGTTTTTCAACCCCTGCTTCAAGTTTTAATGTCCAAACACTGCACTTTATTCAGGTCACTTTAGTCTAAGGGCATTGTCATGGCCCAAAAAGAATGTGTTCCTGAGGGAACTAAACGGGGATTTTCGAGTAAGTTCTTGTTTTGATGGTAGCAGTGACTCAAGCAAGCGGGAAAACCTTTAAGTCGCCCTAAATGGTAGGTGGTGTGTTACCTGATCGACCGAGAACATCTGTTACAAATTAAACAGGTTAGTATGTTCATTCAATGTCATTTGAATGGCCCTAGTTGCTCATCTATTATGTTTGATCCCAAAATTTTCTTTCTACTCACAAAAAGTACAGTAGTATTGGAAGAATCTCTGTTGAAAGTCCGAATTATCATTGTCATGTAGGTGAAAACATACTAAAATTGTCATCGTCAGCACCGAAACCGCCATTGTTAGGTAATCGGCTGCAGTAGAGAATAGAAGGCTCCTTCTGATAAGAAGAATATATCTATGTGTACTAGAATCGATGTGTATATAGGATAATATATCGATACCACTGCCATGTATTATGGGAAGAAGTTCACGACCGTTATATCGTTAAAATAATTATTAAGACACAGAAACACTAGTGTTAACATATTCTGATCCAATTGTGCAAGTGAACTATACTTTACTAAAAGGATTGATGTAGGATATCCATCCTGACCAGCGAACTAGACAGAACATATTGATAGGAGGCATCGAGTTTGTCAATATGGCGACGGTCTTATCAGTAAGGGGCCACCTATTCTCGACTTCTGCTGGGTCATCTATCATTGTTGTGGAGGTTGAATTTCAAATTTGAATTTTGCGGAGAATAATGTTATGTCTTGAATGACCAGGCATCAGAAAGATATCCAGGGAGGCCAATTAAGTGATAAACACCCAAAAACCTAGCAAAAGAAACACTTAAATTTTTAAAATGTCAGGACCTGAAAGTTGCCCGTGGTTTGAGAATCACCCACTTGTCCAGCCCTAATGGAACTCAAGGCTGAGCTTATCTGGGTAACTGTCCCTCAGGTTGCATGTTGGGGGCGCTTTGGTAGCTACCACAAGGACAGCCAGTAAAGCAGGGTTCAGATCCAGCTGGATTGTTTGGAAATACAGATAGGAAGCAAGCTAGTAAAACACACAATATGGAGGGAAAAATGGAGGGGCACACAACTCAACAATCTAACCTCGAATCACAAGTTTCCCACGAAATGAAAGCATGGAAAGAACTCGTTTCCCGCGCTTCCTCCAACAGCTGTTTCGGTTCCCGACGCCATTCCATATGCGCAGTAGTGAACTGCGCCATCCAGAACGAAAAATATTTGAAAAATCTGATGCGTACAGTTTGCTTCAAAACTGTCTATCCCAGTGTTTCCCAACCTTTTTTAGTTACGGCACAGTTACAAAAAAATACAAATAAAATAGCCGCAGTACACCTAACCTAATTTCTAGGAAAAGTAAAGAAAACATTACATTGCAGGAATAACTCATTTTATTACAACTTATTTAACACACCTGTCCTAATCAAATACAATAAAAGTAGAGCTCAGAAAAGCAAACAAAATACTTCTTGCTTTCTATTACAAAAGTTCTTTGTTATTACTTTATTATACTACTGTATTATCTTTATTATTGATTTCATGTCATGTTCTTTATTAATGTGACACTTGGGCTTGATGTTTTTTCACTAACTCCATTTTACGAGGCTGTACAACTGACAAGGCCAATCTCATGTCGTGCTCTACTGATTGAAGCTGTGACCTGTTCTTCGTTTTTATTTGGTTCATAGCCGAAAAAGATACTATTCTTTTAATCACCAGATACTATTCTTTTAAAATGTTCCAGAGGCTTGCCAACTGTTTGATGAAAATCGGTCATTCATTGTGCTAGACAAGCCATTAGGCATTTTTTCGTTCGCAACTATTTTAGTTTAAGTTGACTTATCCCATGGCACACCTAGCCCACCTTTGCGGCGCACCAGTGTGCCGCGGCACACAGGTTGGGAAACACGGGTCTACCCGGAAAAAATATTCCCTCTCCCCAACTGGTGTCCAACCAATCAGCTACTCGTATTCACTTTCTGGAGAGCTTGCCGGATGGATGTGAATCCAGCTTAAGACCTCAATGAAATATTAGGTTTGTACCTATAGATATTTCCCAATGTGTTACAGGCGATAAATCACAATGGCTTCTGGTTGGAGCGACGAAATTTTTTGGGGTCCTGTGACCCAGAGAGAGCTAATAATTACTTGGAGAAAAAGAAGACAAGAGCGGCTGGAGAGAGAGCGTGCTGGGACGTTGAAGAAGGAAGAGTGCATTCCACCAAGGTATTGGATAATATTGAAATTACATATTGTGAGGATTGTCTATATAACCTGTTAGCTTGTTTGTCAGTCCAGAAAACACTGCTTTTCAGTGTTGTTGATATGGCTGTGTTTTAAGCACTAGTAGAGTGCATCCTACCATTAGGTATTGGATAATAGATATATAAGGTTGAATTATTTTATTCAATAAATGTATTTATTGCTCCAAGAATAACTATGAGAATTGTTTATATATAGATAACTTATTAGCTTGTTGTTCGCTGATACTTCAGAGAACACTGCTTTAAACTGTTGTTGATATGGCTCTGTGATTGAAGCTTAAAAGATCAACATGACAAGTTTACCTTTTCTAAGCAAATAAACTACGCTGTAACCCAGTTAACAAGTCGATCCTTTCAAAATTTGGGGTTATTTCGCGTCACACTGCTTCTGTGAGCCTTCCACTTGTCCTGGAAAATTGGAATTTCTCCTGAGAGATGTGACAGGTTGGTGTTTTGGTAGATCACCTAGTGTGAATTTCAACAATCAATAAGATCAGTCACAAATCATTAAGGAGCCCGATTCTCTCTCCCTACACCTGTCACAAACAGTAGATTGGGAACTCATTCATTTTTGGGTGCTCTCTCTCTCTCTATTCATGTTATAATTAAAATAAAAAATGTTATCGGCCCAGGTTGCTTTCCCCTTCATGGAAAAATTAAAAACAATCAAAAATTCGATAATTTGGGAGGGCTTTTGTCACGTTTTGCACCTGTCAAAAGGTTTCATTCTCTCTGTTCAAATTTTTTGAACTGCCCACCCACCCTCAGGAAAGGCATATTTCGTGCTGTGCAAAACAAAACGGAACACTACTAAAAGATGACATCCGAGTTACTGGAGTTAGATGCACTTCCCTTTCACCAGTTTCTAGGGTGATGTTGTAAAGTGTTCAAGTCGTGAAAGTAGGTTTATTCTTTCTCTATCCCTACAACCATCTCACTCATTAAGGTAATTATTGAATTGCATTAAAGAATAACATTGTGTCAAACACCACTCAACACTCCTTCAACTAACCTTAGGGTGGGCTCCTTCTGCCCTTTGTTATCCCGGCACCACCACTTTTCCGTCCGTCCGAGGGGGTCATTCGTCATCTCTGTTTACTAGCTCCCCTCCTCTGAGCTAGAATCCCATATTTGTAGGTTGCATAGGCAATTTTTCATCTTCGGTACTTAAATGTGTAAAATTAATCATTTAAATGATCTAGCTATAGAACCATAGAGGTCTACCGTCCCGTTTTTTTGTTATTTTGGTAAGAATGTACTGTTAAGGTTAACAATCAGATCTGCAAATTGGAACTACACATCCCGTTAAGTGGAATATTTGGCACATGTACGTAAGTGGTAGGAACATTTTTAGTTCATCTAATTACAGTGCCCCATTGAAGTGTGGTAAAACTGATTGTTGCTTTACCGGCCTGTAAATTTCAGAGAAATGACTTCGATTCAAACAGAATCATCATCAAACTTGATGAAAAACTTGTCTTTTACTCAACTATTTGGTGGCCCTTACAAATAAAGGGGTTTGGAATCTTAATTAAATGATTTAGCAAAGACCACAAGATAAAGTTCTCATAGGTACTGAAACTAACATTTTGATAATTCTCTGTCCAGTGAAGAACCTAATGAAAAGGAACTACTCCTTGAATCCGAAGAACAACATTCAGGGCTTACTAAAGAAGAGCAGCTTTCAGATGATTCCAATTCTGAAGGAACATCTGTCCGAGGTGAGTTAAGAACATGATATCCTGTCCATCATATTTATTTAATTTTTGGTTTATTATTCAATAATAAACCATTGTAATCGCTCTTGAAAAAAAAAATTCTAACCCCCCCCCCCCCCCTGAACATTCCATGGTTCACGTTTCAAAGGGTGTAGAATCCGAATCTGCAATAACAATTTTCCGTCCGTCCGCCGTACGCACGATTTCTCCCAAACGGCTGAAGCAAAAAAGCTGAAATTTTCAGGAAAAATCCATGTTGGTCCGGCGACGCCCCAATTCTTGAGCCAGCTCTCTCACTTAATTTAAAGTGCCCGTTAAGGGTTGTCAAAGTTTTGTAAAATCCCTAAAAACCTCAAAAAAAACTCAAGGCGTCCTAAATTTGTACTCTTTTTGAAGAACACTCCACGAGGAATCGAATGAGCCCTTCCCCAGGTCCTTAGGTCAAACCATTCTCGATCTATGGCCCGATTCATGGTGCCAACATTCGCGTTATTTTGGTTTATTATTGTTTTTGTGTTGATATCAGTAACCTAGTGACGTAGTGATGTAGTAATGTGGATACTGGAGTGAACTCCTAAAAGGCTTTGTAGCCGATACACGGGTTGAAGCATTCTGATGACCATAAAAAAACGCTGCAAATTCTTTCACTGGGGTTTATTATTCAATTGGCTTGCGTTCATGATTTGAATTTCTACTAAGCTTTGGAGTGTGCGTGTTTCACAAGTGATTGAGCGATTATTGAATTTCAGGAGGCACACAAATATGATCAACTGATCAATCCAAATAGGTATTTTGGTTGAGAACAGATTTACGTGCTCTATGCATATCTCCTGAAATTCAATAATCGCTCTATCACCTGTGAAACACGCACACTCCAAAGCTTAGTATAAATTCAAATCATGAACGCAAGCCAATTGAATAATAAACCCCATGAAAGAATTTGCAGCGTTTTATTCGAAAGTTTTGACTCGCCCAATGGGAAATTCAAGTTTATGCACATTCTTCAAATTCTTATGCAAATTTAGTTTCATCGACTTGTTATATTTCATACATTGTTTATATATACTATAAAAACATATTACATGTCACGTAATGTGTATATATTTTATTCTCTTTTCGAATCATGTTTCAGTTACTGATCATGTAGACCGAGGTAGTTCTTCAGTTGGAATGGAATGCACTGGGAATAACGTCTCTCAAATCTGTCCTGACTCTCACGATGAAACAAGGAAATCATCTGGTCATTCGGATGAAATCAAAAATACATTTTCAAGGACAAGATCGATGGGAGAATCTTCAAAACATGAAGACAGTTCTGACTGTAGCACGTCCTATATAGAAGCAAATCCAGCGGAAAATGTTTCAATGGATATTCAAAACGGATTTTCAGTAACAGAATCGATGAGTGAGTCTTTGAAAGCCGAAGACACTTCTACCTGCAGCTCGTCAGACAACCATGTTGAACCAACTTCTTTGGGGTACTCAGAAAATAGTGCCACTCAAATCTATCCTGACTCCCAAGAAGTGAATAGGGAATCACGTTTTATCGAAAATGTTTCAATCAGTGGTCATTCGGATGAAGTAAACATTGAATATTCACTGTTACGTTCGACGAATGAATCGTCAAAGCCTGAAAACAGTCTTGCTTGTACCGCATCAGACAACGATGTAGATGCAATTTCTGTGGAAATGGGGTGCGCTTCTGTGTCAATCATCGATAAAAGTCAAATCGATCCTGACTCCCCCAAAGAAACTAGGAAATCTGTCGGGAATGTTCATATCAATGAAAATTCGTGTAATACCAAAAATGAATTTTCCGTAACAGGATCTATAAATGAATCTTTGAAGCCCCACAACACTTCTAGTTGTACAGCACCAGAAAATTATAAAACAATATCAGTGGGTTTGGGATGCGATGAAAATGATATCTCTCCTGATACTAGGAAAATGTCTTGGTCCGAATCGGATGATATAAAAAACGAATATTCAGTGATACGATCAATAAATGAATCTTCAAAAGTGGAGGATACCTCTGTCTGTACCACATTAGAAAACTATAAAGAAGCAAGTTTTGTGGGCTGCTCAGAAAGTAGTATCTTTCAAACTATTTCTGACACTGATGACACAAGGAAATCACTTTTGGTTGAAGACGTTGAAACTCAGTGGTCAATTGGATGAAATAAAAGATGTATTTTCTTTGTCAGGGTCGATGAATGCATCTTCTAATCTTGGGGACACTTCTAGCTGTGGTACAGAAAATTATGCAGAAGCAACATCAGCGGGAATGGGGCCCGAAGAAAATTATGTTTCTCAAATCGATTCTGGCCTTTTTGAGGATCCTAGCAAATCATTATGTGTCCAGAATGTTTCCATCCTTCCGGTCAGTACCCAAAATGAATCTGGATCAATTATGGAATCGTCAAAGCCTGAAAATACTTTTGCTTGTTCCACATCAGACGATGTAGATAGAATTCCCGCAGAAACAGGATGGTCAGAAAACAGTGTCTCTCAAATCTGTCCTGACTTCCACAAAGAAACCTGGAAATCATCCTCTGTCGGAAGTGTTTCCATCAATGGTTGTACCAAAGACGAATTTTCCGTTACAGGACTTTACAGGAAAAGTTTAATGCACGAAGATACTTCTAACTGTTGCTCATTGGACCATTCTGGAGAAGCAATACCAGTAAAATTCGGATGTAAAGAAAACGATGTCTCTCAAATCTGTTCTGGCTCTCATGAAGATGCCAGGAACTCATCTTGGGTCGACAATGTTTCCATCAGTGGTGATTTGGATAATACCCAAAACCGATTCTCGGTGACAGGATCCATGAATGTTTCTTCATTGGATGGAGACACTTCCATCTGCAGCACATCAGAAAAATATGTTGATGCAACTTTTGGCGGGTGCGCAGAAGGTCGTGTCTCTCAAATGTATCTCGACTCTGACGTTGAGACAAGGAAATCACTGTTTGTTGAAGATGTTTCTATCACTGGTCAATCGGATGAAATCAGAAATGAAATTTCAGTGAGAGGATCGATGAATGAGTCTTCAAAGTTTGGAGACACTTCTAGCTGTAGCACATCAGACAATTATGCGGAAACAACGTCAGTGAGAATGGGGTGTGAAGAAAATGATGTCTCTCGAATCTATTCCGACTCTCATGAAGATGCCAGGAACTCATCTTGGGTCGACAATGTTTCCATCAGTGGTGATTTGGATAATACCCAAAACCGATTCTCAGTGACAGGATCCATGAATGTTTCTTCATTGGATGGAGACACTTCCACCTGTAGCACATCAGAAAAATATGTTGATGATACTTTTGGCGGGTGCGCAGAAGATCGTGTCTCTCAAATGTACCCCAACTCTGACATTGAGACAAGGAAATCACTGTTTGTTGAAGATGTTTCTATCAGTGGTCAATCGGATGAAATCAGAAATGAAATTTCAGTGAGAGGATTCATGAATGAGTCTTCAAAGTTTGGAGACACTTCTAGCTGTAGCACATCAGACAACTATGCAGAAACAACGTCAGTGAGAATGGGGTGTGAAGAAAATGATGTCTCTCGAATCTATTCCGACTCTCATAAAGATGCCAGGAACTCATCTTGGGTCGACAATGTTTCCATCAGTGGTCATTTGGATAATACCCAAAACCGATTCTCAGTGACAGGAACCATGAATGTTTCTTCATTGGATGGAGACACTTCCATCTGCAGCACATCAGAAAAATATGTTGATGATACTTTTGGCGGGTGCGGAGAAGATCGTGTCTCTCAAATGTACCCCAACTCTGACATTGAGACAAGGAAATCGCTGTTTGTTGAAGATGTTTCTATCACAGGTCAATCGGACGAAATCAGAAATGAAATTTCAGTGACAGGATCCATGAATGTGTCTTCATTGGATGGAGACACTTCCACCTGTAGCACATCAGAAACCTATGTTGAAGCAATTTCAGTGAGCATGGTTTGCGATGAAAATAGTGTTTCTCAAATCTTTCCTGTCTCCCATGTGGAGTCTAGGAAGTCATCTTCTGTCGAAAATGTTTCCATCAATGCCCGTTTGGACGATACTCCATGTAAGTTTTCAGTGAGAGAGTTGGGCAATGTCTCTTTGAAGCTCGACGACACTTCTACATCGGACAGCTATTTTGAATCAATTGAAGGTGAGTTCAGCATCGGACGAAAGTCTTTTCCTGTTTTGCATTTTACTCTTCTACGAGGGTTGTTCGGAAAGTAAGAGTACTCATTTTTCCAGACTTTGCATAGATTTTATTTAAAAAAAAAAAAAAAATAATAACAGGGTATTACAGGCATACATCTAAGTTATTTTTCCACGCAATCGCCTTCTCGATCAATGCACTTCTGCGACAGTGAAATGAGCTTTGTCATCCCCTCGTCATAAAAACTTCTCGCCACCTCCTTGCTCCAGTTTACGACAGCTCCTGGTCGGCTGAAAAATGTTTCCCACCAACCATAGAAAAATGTTGGTGAGGTTCCCGTGTGCACCAAGGTGAGTATCTTCAGAGAAGTGAACAGATGGTAATCAGAAGGCGCCAAGTCGTAAGGGGGTGGTTTAAAATGTTCCAACCCTAGGAGTCCAAACACAGCCTTGGTGATTCGCCGTGTGCGTGTCACATATCTGGTACGGGAATGAGTAATTATTGATCGATGAACAATGCGCTCTGTTAGCAATTAGTGGAACTAATTAGTTCAGCTCTCTAGCAACAGATTCGTTGACTGTAATCGATCCCATGGCTGTATAGATCTCTTGGCTATGTTGTGATCACTTGGCATCCCTCTTCGTTTGTTCTGAATTGCCCTTCTGAGTTTCTTCAAGGTTCAGTATCATTCCGCATTAATGGTTTCTCCATGTGGCAAATATTCGATCAAAATGATGCCTTTTCAGTCCCAAAAAACCGAAGCCATGATTTTTTTTCGCCGAAATTTGGGTTTTGAATTTTTTGTCGACGGTGAGGTGGTATAGCGCACTCTAAGGATTGTCTTTTTGAGCTACCCAAGTTTCATCGCCTGTCACGATGGAGTCCAGAAATGCCTCACCTTTCACTTCAAATCTCTCCAAAATGGCTTTGGAACCGGCAATCCGCTTCAATTTGTGATCCTCAGTAAGCTGTTTCGGCACGCACCGTGCACACAATTTTCGATATCCTAGTGTTTCAGTGATCGTCTCGTACAGTAGGGTTCATGAGAGCTGAGGAATCGTTGCGGACATTTCCTCCAAAGTCAATCTGCGATCTCCCGAGACAGTTTCCTTAATTTTCTGCACCAACTCGTCTGTCAAAATTGAAGGTCTTCCACTCCTTTGATCATCATGAACAGAAGTTCTTCCTTCCTTAAACTCACGGCACCTAAACATTAGAGAGTTTTTCCTCCCCACGGTGGCAAACGGTGTTGAACGCAAACCTAGGGAAACGAAAGGCAGATGCTAATTTTTCAAGAGGTCATGTGGTCTCCTTGCGGTGTCTCTCCCCGTCGTCAAACGGTCTTTATCATAACCTGACATCCATGTTTTGATTTGGCCACCAGCGAAGTTTACTTGAGTTATAAATTTGGCTCACACGAACATCTCAATCAGAGTAAGTTGCCTCAACGTCAACTTAGCGTCGACACGGCAATTGTCACTCGCATTAGTATTGTGTCCCAAAACAAAACTCGTTTTTATTGAAAAATTAGCTGGTTATAAATTTCTAAATTACACTTAGGACTGATTCGGATAATGGGTGCTCCTGTCGGCATCTCTCGGCAGTCTACTGTACTCAGTACAAGCTGTACATGTATTTCCTTATATACCTTTGATTTCCATATATATATATGTACTACAAATGTAGAGATAACTGCAAAATTGCAGAGAAAACTGTATGCACTACAGAAAAATAACCAACTTTCCTCATTGATCGGGGTGAATTTTGATCACCAGTGGCTAACAGGTTGCATTCTAAAGCAGTTTTGAGGTCGTCGTCGTCAATCAGATCGCCAAATATAAACTGATCAATTCAGCTTCCATCATAAACATTGCTTAATAAATAGTACTACCTAAATATAATTGAAAAAAGCAAAGACGATTGTGGAGGTTGAAAGAGTTGAGAGATTCTCAGGTGAAGAGGGCAATTATGGTTCCGAATGCACTCTAGCGGGATTTCGTCCAACCATTTTGTCCACTCGCCTTCCCCGTCAATTCCTCGTGAATAGTATCGTTTTTGTAAATTAATTTGCTACAAAAATCTGTGTGAAAATGTCCTCCCAGTGCTCCGAGTCATTTTCTCTTTCTCCATTCAAGCTCAAGCTCCAAAGAGAGCAGAAAGAAGATTGATGGTTGGACAAAATCCCGCTAGGATGCAATCAAAACCCTCATCGCCGAAGAATCTGAAAGAGTTTCAAACTCTATAACACTGTTATCAGTGAAACCTTCCTTGAGACCATACGGTCCGAGCCCACACTTTAGCTCCGACTAGTTCCCGGTGCGTCCCGTTGTCTAAGGCAGTCAGTCCTTACCACTAGGTTTCGGATCACACTGCAAATCGCACCGTACGGTCGCCACACTTGGCACACCTTTACCTTCACGCAAACGCTCACCAACACCAGAGGTTTCGTACTAGCGAAATGGTTGATCTCTCAATTTCTTCAGGAGATGCCCCCCTACAACGCAGTGCAGCCAACTTAGGGAAAAAAAATTGCCCCATCCCGTGAGAGCACCAGTACTCTTACTTTCCGAACTACCCTCGTATTGTAACACCTTGTATCTTTCATGTTCAATGTCTTTACTAGAAATTAATATATTGAAAACATAAAAAACTAACTTGTGCTTGTAAAATAGGGTGTTCAAACGTTTTTGAAATCATATTCACTTTTTTAATGGTAATGTACTCCGATGTATACCAGATGTATCAGAGTGAGCCTATATCTGGGTTTAGAAGAGGCACTTGATCACTGGTATCTTTTGGTACTGTCCTGATGATCTGAATATCCTAATTAAAGGGTGCTATTCTCGATTCTAATGCAGTTATTGTTACAGAACGCGACCAGCCCGATCATGTATCTATTCAGACTCCGACTAAGGAATTCGATCGTTCATCCAGTGATATGTCCATTAGTAAGAAAGCTATTGAATTTGATGAAGAAGAGCAGCTTCTTGTGCAAGGAGTTTGTTTGTTAGATGTTCAAAATGGAGAAGATGAAACTTCAACGGATGTTAACTCCGATAGTTGCAAGATTACGGTGGAAGGTGAGCAATTTTAGGCTTATAGTGCTTTTACATTGGGAGGAACCGTTTGATCATTACCGATCATCTCTGGTAGCAAAATACTGGTTTGTAATGCCTGCTTGTTCTCTGTTTTTCTTTTGTGAAAATGTATGCTATTATTTATTCAAAGATCTTAACGAATATCCATGTTTAGTCATAACCATATTATGTGCTCATATTAAAACTCCTGCTAATTCTTACAGAATGCCTCCAACAGAACGAGGAGTCTATTCGGTCTCCTTCAGAGCAAGCCGATCAGACCTGTGATGTCTCGATGAAGAAGCATTCTGACAAATTTTATGGATGTGAATCTGAACTGGCTGCTGAGGAGATTCATGAAACGGCAGTTTGTTCATCAGATATTGAAAATGAAGGAGATGAAACTTCAAGAAAGTTCGAATCAGTTAGCTGCCAAATTATGAAAGAAGGTGAGTAATTTTACATTTTTTTAAAATTTCCACATAATTAATTGACAAAGTTCGATGATTACCATACGTAGACACTAGATTTATTAATTATATCATCATTGGGTCGTTGATGATCGTTAGGCCACTCGCCAGTGGATTAAATGGGGGTGCATTTTAAGGGTGTAAATGTTGAAAACGGGTGAAAATTGAAATGTTTAAACCTTTTATCACCGTCATTTTGGCGACTTGGCTGTCTGAAAAACACGAAGTTTTAAGAGGGTTTGCCAAAAATAATAAACCTTTGTGATATAATTTGTGGCGTTTTTTTAAGGGTTTGTGGACCATAAACCTTAGTTTTTACTTTCCACTGCTGTCTTTTGGTTTATTATTCAATAATAAACCATTGTAATCGAACTTGAAAAAAAAAAAAAAAAAAATTGTAATCGCTCTTGGAAAAAAAAAAAAAAAAAAAAAAAAATCTAACCCCCCCTGGAAATTTCATGGTTTACGTTTCAAAGGGTGTAGAATCCGAATCTGCAATAAAAATTTTTCCGTCCGTCCGCCGTACGCACGATTTCTCCCAAACGGCTGAAGCAAAAAAGCTGAAATTTTCAGGAAAAATCCATGTTGGTCCGACGACGCCCCAATTCTTGAGCCAGCTCTCTCACTTAATTTAAAGTGCTATTTAAGGGTTGTCAAAGTTTTGTAAAATCCCTAAAAACCTCAAAAAAAAGTCAAGGCGGCCTAAATTTGTACTCTTTTTGAAGAACACTCCACGAGGAATCGAATGAGTCCCTCCCCAGGTCCGTAGGTCAAACCATTCCCGATTTGTGGTACCAACATTTGTGTTATTTTGGTTTATTATTGTTTTTTGTTTTGGTATCAGTAACCTAGTGATGTAGTAATGTGGATACTGGAGTGAACTCCTAAAAGGCTTTGTAGCCGATACACGGGTTGAAGCATTCTGATATGCATGAAACGCTGCAAATTCTTTCACTGGGGTTTATTATTCAATTGGCTTGCGTTCATGATTTGAATTTCTACTAAGCTTTGATTTGAATTTCTACTAAGTTTGCGTGTTTCACAACTGATAGAGCGATTATTGAATTTCAGGAGGCACACTATTATGATCAACTGATCAATCCAAATAGGTATTTTGGTTGAGAACAGATTTACAGTGCTCTATGCATATCTCCTGAAATTCAATAATCGCTCTATCACCTGTGAAACACGCACACTCCAAAGCTTAGTAGAAATTCAAATCATGAACGCAAGCCAATTGAATAATAAACCCCAGTGAAAGAATTTGCAGCGTTTTGTAACGTGGACAGAACTATTTCTAAGACAATTATTTGGCTCAAGTTTCATTACTATTTACCATATGGACGAAGGTTTTGATGTTTTCTGTGACTAAACGTTGGACAATTTAATTTGATGTTAGTTTCTAATATCTATGTTGTTTGTTGCTTTATTTAAAGTTTCAAATACTCCATAGGGAGTTCAATTGTTGCTTTTAGCATATCGTTTTTTAAGCCTATGTTTATTCCTGAAATCTTGAGGTTCTCTAAACCAAGGCGAAAACTTCAAAATTTAATTTTAATTTAGATCCTATAGTTTGAAACAATTTGTCGCATGAGACAGACCCAAATTTTGACCCAAAATGTTTCGCTTTCTTTTTCTACTGGGAAATGCCCCTTCCCCCCAACAGTATTTTTAACTAACTGAGCTCCCGTTGTAAATTACAATTTTTAAATTTAATTTTGGGAAGATTATGTTGAGTAGCTCTCTGTTAGGATGGGAACTTTGTTAAATTGTGTAGTGTTGATTTGAGACCTGTGTAAATGCGTGAGCTTTTCAGTTATAGCTTTTAACGACCAATTAGTTTGGAAACATTTCATTTTTTTTGTGAGGATGTAATTGAAGTCTCGACTTTCAGATCACGTGAACTCCAACAATGGCGTTAAGGAGCAGCATACTATCACCTCGGACTGTGGCAGTTCAGAAGAAAACAAAGAGAACGGACCAATATTGGTTGTAAACTCACCAACTACCATGTCTGAAGTTCAACCGAAAAAAACTATCGGTATTCCGCTCGAAGATCCGTCAAAGTGCACTAAGGGGGTCGCCAAATCGAACATTCCCAAGTCTTCGATCTTAAAACCCGCCACGCTCAACGTTGATCCGTCGTCCCTGAACACTGCTTGGGTCAAGAGGTTGAACATGAGCAAAATTCCGAAACCCAAAAGACCTTGTTACGTTCAGCCTTTGGAGAAATAGGCTAGCTATACTTGACAATTGTTTTGATTCCTCTCCACATTGTTTCACTGTCCTTTCAAGCACTTGGTACAAAATATTAGGTCCTTAATTATTAATTATTGTTGTACATCTCTTAAAACCTATTATTATTATTTTTTTAAATGTTTAATTAAAATCTGTCATATATCTCTTGTTGAAATCATTTAAAAAGTGAGAATAGCATTCTAGTAATATCGAAAGTACAAATATTTTCATGCTCATACTTTTTATAAATAGCCTTAATCTTAAGAAAATCCGTAAAAATTCAATTATGCATGAACTGTACAATTATATTTTTACAATGTGGGGGCCCACAGCCTGTTATTGGCTCATCTCGTCATTTTCGTTGTTGAACAACAAATTGTAATCTGATTCAAATTTACGTTACCTGAAACCCCTGACAAAATTGATATTTCCAGCCTAAATCAATATTTGCATTAAAAAAAGTCATACCTAATGAATAAAGATAGTTTAATAACCGTGTCACATCGTTCCTCGTGGAAATCTAGTATAAAAATTATCTTATGATTGTACAAAACGTAGTTAGTATTTTATTTGAGATAACGAACGTAGCTGAGAATAGTGTTAGTAGATGTTTATAAATAATTCACGCAAAATGTAGTAGTTATCAATCTACTTGTTGCGTTTTTAGTTCCAGTGTCTATTTTTACTTAGCTGTTAACTCAGAGTTGCAATAAAGATGTAATTTTATTTTTAAAGATTAGATTGATTTTTATTGTTGCCCTTATTTAAGATTACCAAAAATATGCTTAGGGAGAGGCGTAAAAGCACATAAAAGGTGTGTTGTTGATGCGAGAAGGGGACGACGCACATGGGGCAAAACGACAGAAGTAGGAGGAGAAAAAATGTTCGAATTTAATGGTTTCGGAAGTCGGTGATGTGATTTATTTAGTTTTTTTGTTCGATTAAGAATTTTGGTCTAGTTTTGAAGCATATTTCGGAAGTTTTAAATTTCATTATGGAATGGGTAATAGTGATAATCGATATACTTCCACTATTTTCATCTGATTTTGGTTTATCATTCAATAATAAACCATTGTAATCGCTCTTGAAAAAAAAATTTCTAACCCCCCCTGAAAATTTCATTGTTTACGTTTCAAAGGGTGTAGAGTCCAAATCTGCAATAAAAATTTTCCCGTCCGTACGCCGTACGCACGATTTCTCCCAAACGGCTAGAGGAAAAAATCAGAAATTTTCAGGAAAAATCCACGTTGGTCCGACAACGCCCCAATTCTTGAGCCAGCTCTCTCACTTAATTTAAAGTGCCTTTTAAGGGTTGTCAAAGTTTTGTAAAAAACCTAAAAAAAAAAAAATCAAGGCGGCCTAAATATGGACTGTTTTGAAGAGCTTTCCATGAGGAATCGAATGAGCCCCTCTCCAGGTCTGTAGCTCAAACCATTCCATATATATGGCATGATCTTATGCCAACATTTGCATCCACATTCACTACGTCACTACTTTTTTGAACCTAGTGAATGTGGATACTGGAGTGAACTCCTAAAAGGGTTTATAGCCGATACTCGGGTTGAAGCATTCTGATATGCAAAAAAAGATGAAAAAAGAGCAAAAATGTCACGCCTCACCACTGATTATACTTCAAACTTATCATTATAATTTGACCTGGATGCTCATGACTGAAATACTTCAATTTTTTTGAAGATTTCTCGACTCGTTATTGTACAGATTCTAAAGGCAAAATATTGTGATTAATATTATCTATCAATAATAATTATAAAAACACGATTCGTATTTAAAAAGGTTTCGAAACCAACCACCATCCACGACTTTCCTCTTCAACTCTACAATTTAGGATAGATCTGAGGGTTCAGGACCAATTTTTACACAAGGTTCATAAACTTTGGCTCAGTGGTTTGGGTTAAAGGCTGCGGACGGATTCATTTTATTATTAATGAGAAAAAACATTTATTGATCATTATATGGGGTGGATTGTTGGGTTAGTTGGGATTTTGTGAAAAGTATAAATTGATATGCCAAAAGCTCGAAGTGGTATGCCAGAAGTAGAAATTGAGTCGCCGAAAGTTTAAATTGAGATGCCAAAAATATTAGAATTGATTCGTGCCAAAGGTTCAAATTAATTTGCCAAAATATTCAATTTGATAATATGCCAAAAATTCAAATTGATTTTGCCAAACTAATCTGAATTTCTTTTTTTTTTTCCTAACTATATATATGTATGTATGTATGTAAGTACGTAGTGTGTGTGTGAGATTTTATTCTTCCGGTAGCTTAATTGCTGCTCCGTCCTCCAGTCCTAGTCCTAGTTAGTTTTTTATATCGTACGACCTTGAAACGTAGAGGACTAGGTGCTTAGATTCGAGGAGGACGAAATGTTATTTTCTCGGGCCATAACAAAGGTTCACTATTAAAAAATGAACCAAAATTAATTAGGCTAGGTTGGTTATAGAATTTTATAATTTTATAAACACTCATATTTTTCTGTAAAAGACTCTAAATGGAAGAGTAGAGAATTGAATCAACGATCAATATGAACTCGTATTTTAATGAGATTGACGGCCACCGCGAAGCAAACGAAATTATTGTGTAAAACAGACCGAGAAAGAGGGGGAAAAAAATTCGAAATTTGCAAAACGTGGTGGATGAAAGTTGCGGTATTCACTGCGAGGGAAAAAGTTTTCCGGGTGAGAGGAGGTTGAGGGGCTTTATGAGGTATTAACGATTGAATAGATGTGATCCGCGTTGTCAGAGAGGGAATGCAATATGGTTTTGTGGAGAGCGCCGCGCGGAATCGGAAGGGGGATGAATGCCGCGGTGAAATGATGCGGTCATCAGGGGTTGTAGGGGAGGTTTATGGTTGGAAAAGTGGGCTGGGGGTCGTGGGAGACACCGCAGATGACCTGGCTTAGCGCCTACCTTTCATTAACCTCTCGCCCACCGCTTCGCTGTATCATCTCCCTTTTCGCTCTGACTCAACCTCCCTCTTTCCCATTTGGGTCTACGAATCAGTTATAACACTCTCCCCTCCGTCCTCTCGCTATCTGAGTCGTTACCTCCTTCTCCCTTAACACCCTAGTAATTCCGGATCAGTCCCTAAGCTAGTTAGTTGCAAAATATTTTCTCTTAAACGTGAACAATGTTGAGACATCCCTGCTAGATCAGGAAATGGATCGCAGATTAGATAAGCATGGAACATCTACCCATATTCTTCTCTGATTTAACAAAATTATTACAACTGTATGAAGCAAGAAAAAGTCGTTGGTATTGTCTACAGGGGAGTAACGTACACCCCCGCAAACCCCGCGATGCGGGGGGGCCCGGGAACAGGCCCGCTCTAGCAAAATTCATTTTTTTTTAATTTAAAGAATAAAGCGGATTTAACGATACACAGAAAATACCATTATGTGACATCAAGTTTATAAACATCAACGGTAATGTAGGTTCATTGATCAATCATCTTTTGGTTTTATTTATAACCGGGTGAGGAAGGGTGTAAAGTAGCTAAGGTGTCAGACTTGCGAAGGTGCGTACTAGGGTTGGGACATCGACATCGATATCAAAATACCGATGTTTTGCTTCGATATTACGATGTTTTGCCATCGACGCCACATGTTCGATGATAACAATATATCGATGTGTTGGCTCCGATAACATCGGTTTGGTTTTCTCTTTGGTTCACAGTAACAATTTCATCTGGTCTGCTTGCTACCTAACGTGGAAAAAGAGAAATATTAAAAATTCTTTCAACTGCCGTAGTATTAGCAAATTTTCGAAGAAAAAGAAACTACTTATTGTTCTCGGACTAAAATGTTTGCATCAAGATCCGTTTTAAAGCATTCCAAGTCCACACCAAAAACACATTCCAGACGATAACTCGCGATAAAATTAAGATTAAAACTCAAATTTGCACAAAAATCTACCTAGGTTTTCAAGAGGCTATGTTTGAAGATGAGCACAATCGCTTCACTCTAAGGGGAGATTTGGGGCATTTCAAATGGGGGAAAGTTAGCCGAAAACCCCCAAGCAGGTGACTCTCTTTTATAAAGGTTTTTTCACGCTAAACACGATGGTGAAATCGGATTGGAAATATTTCAATCCGTTCAAAACAGAGCAGTTTGAAGATGGTAAAACAAGGTAAATTAGCAAAATTCGGCAAAAAAAAAAAAAAAAAAAAAAAAGAGGAGGGCCCCGAAAAAATATTTTGGAAAACCCTACGCCACTGATTGTCTACAAGGTAAAATGTTTTTTTCGAGTAAAATATTTGAAGAAAACAGAATTGGCAAGTTGGGTAAATAGTACAGCTTTCTCACTCAATAACAGTCGCTAATAATAATGATTGCTCATGACACGCGAAGGTTCACAATTAGGTTCAAGAATTGCGATTATTTGCCATCAGTGGCGAGCCGTGCGTTTTTGCTAGGTAATCACCAGTGGCGGCTACAAACCCCGCCTTAAGGTTGAAAATCGCTTGCTACGGTAACCCTGTAGTTGGCTTTGAACCGAAATTCCATGGACGGCATCGAGAAGTCAGGCGAGCTCCAGAAGGTTGCCGGACTCGCTCGAAGTTGCGTGTTTGAGCACGAGCCTCAAGAATAAAACATCTTTGATAATATGACATTTTTGGTAATCCGACATTTTCGGTAATCTGACACTCAATTCGAAACACATTTGACAGACAATTTGAAAAAGGTTTGTCGTGCTTTTTCTGCGAAGCCGGGGTCATTCATTCGAAGCAGCTCTATTTTTGGGGGCATCTGCAGTAAATAAATAAAAATTTAGGTACCTCTTGTTACCAAGACACCACTGAAGCCACAGCAGAAGCTTACACACGTACGGCAACGTTGGCAGTAAGTACGTGTGTAAGCTTCTGCTGTGGCTCCAGTGGTGTCTTGGTAACAAGAGGTAGTGCTATGGTACAGCTGGCTTGAGACAATAGTGACAACACCCATGAAGTCAAACCTCCAGCCAGATTGGGTGCGGATGGAGTGCGTCGAAAGAAGACAACACTTTTCTCGTCCACCGTTACCCTTATGCTGACGACCAATGATTTTGGGAGTGATGCAGGGATCGGCTATCGCGTCACAGTTGAAACACGGAATCAAAATTTAGCAGCAAGCTCTAAAATACAAGTGAAAAATTTGATTTAGAACAAAAATTTTGTCGTCTTGCATTGCCACGTTTATTTGGAAAATGCGTTGGTACATACTAGATAAAAATGGGTTTTGCAATATCGAGATAAGCATTATTACTATACTGTTCCAGTCACTTTAATGACCATGCTGTTGAGTTCATCCAGAACATTTGAACACAGACCCGACGTCCGATCCAGGACATTCTTCTTTGTGTCTGGCTGAAGTCAAGCCTGATATACGTACCAAACCTTTGGTGGTGTGGGATTATTGGCGCATACCTCATTGGTTCATTCTGGTTTCAAACGACTTGATCTGATCTTCAAAAACTCAATCAACTCTGTAGGTACTATTATTATTTTGAAGATAGTCAATCGAGCATTAAGGGCCAAAATGAAATTGTGTAAGATAAAAGCAAGATAGACACGGATGAGCGGGCAGAGGATACCCTTCAACCCTGATATATTTTACCCTGTGGGAGGAAACATCCTGCAGCTAAAGCCGATAACGAAGGGAAGGGAATTTAATAGTGAAGTTGACGCTCAGAATCCAATCCGGTTTGGAGGAAGAAATGTGGCAGATTTATTTCTCAGAATGAAGCTAATTGACTACCTCTGATAGTGAGGGTGTAGTTTTCATGAAAGAATTTTCGTACTCCAAAACTCCCACTTGGAGCACAAGCTTGTTGGCACTTCACTTGTTGGTCGATTTTGGTTTATTATTCAATAATAAACCATTGTAATCGCTCTTGAAAAAAAAAAATTCTAACCCGCCCTGAAAATTTCAAGGTTTACGTTTCAAAGGGTGTAGAATCCGAATCTGCAATAAAAATTTTTCCGTCCGTCCGCCGTACGCCGTATTCACGATTTCTCCCAAACGGCTGAAGCAAAAAAGCTGAAATTTTCAGGAAAAATCCATGTTGGTCCGGCGACGCCCCAATTCTTGAGCCATCTCTCTCACTTAATTTAAAGAGCCCTTTAAGGGTTGTCAAAGTTTTGTAAAATCCCTAAAAACCTCAAAAAAAGTCAAGGCGGCCTAAATTTGAACTCTTTTTGAAGAACACTCCACGAGGAATCGAATGAGTCCCTCCCCAGGTCCGTAGGTCAAACCATTCCCGATCTATGGCCCGATTTATGGTGCCAACATTCGCGTTATTTTGGTTTATTATTGTTTTTGTGTTGATATCAGTAACCTAGTGACGTAGGTAGTGAACTCTTTGTAGCCGATACACGGGTTAAAGCATTCTGATAATTTTCAGGAAAAATCAGAAAATCTGGAATTTTCAGGAAAACGCTGCAAATTCTTTCACTGGGGTTTATTATTCAATTGGCTTGCGTTCATACCTATTTGGATCAATCAATTGATCATATTTGTGTGCCTCCTGAAATTCGCTCTATCACTTGTGAAACACGCACACTTCAAAGCTTAGTAGAAATTCAAATCATGAACGGAAGCCAATTGAATAATAAACCCCAGTGAAAGAATTTGCAGCGTTTCGTGCATATCAGAATGCCTCAACCCGTGTATCGGCTACAAAGCCTTTTAGGAGTTCACTCCAGTATCCACGCTCACTACATCACTAGGTTACTGCAACCAACACAAAAACAATTATATTGCACATTCGGATTGTACACCCTTTGAAACGTAATCCATGAAATTTTCTGGGGGGATTAGCATTTTTTTTTTTTTCAAGAGCGATTACAATGGCTTTTTATTGAATAATAACCAAAATGCTGACCTGCATGGCTTTACTCGTGCGAAATGTGGGGATCTCCCTCAAAAACCCATATTAACAAGATCCATGTAATCCAAAATAGATTTGTCAGAAACGACCTGGACATTGCGATGGTGTACTCAGTTATTAGAGAAAGATATGGTAAGATGAATTTTCCGCCCGAGTATCAGAAATTCCGCCTCCACAGCAAGACCCCGCAGACCAAAGAGGAAACTTCCACAAGATAATGCCTGATTAAAGACAATCATTAAGTAGCGCTTCTGCACGAATTCCAAGTTTACTTACTTAAGCCCAAGGGCGGTTCCGGGGGTTTATGGTTTATAATAAGCTTATTTTGCAAACACACTTCTTTCTTCCTCTGATAATTATTGTACGGGAAAAAATGTTAAGTGAAGTGATTAAATATGAATTAAACTGAGTCTTTAGGTAAGGACTTGGCTTTGGTTTGATAAAAAAATGGATTACATTTTCTAACAATGACCCCCCCCCCCCTCCAAAATGTAAGCCTAGGACCGCCCTTGCTTAACCCTACTATATTATACAATTTCCTAACTGTACTATTATCTATATTAATAAAGTTATGTATTGTTTGAAAGAAAACACGTTTTGGGGTTGGATATGCATGGAAAATTGCATTAATATCGACTCTTTGGCAAAACGAAGGGATATAACGAGCAAATCAACTGAGTGTACTTTGGGGCAGTGAATTAGGAAACATGCTGACATGGTGCAAAATGACGTATCTACCTAATTCTCTGCGTATGCCATGACAGGGAGTCACAGAGTTCAATCAAAAACAAAATAAAAGAGATAAACAGGCAAACACTCATTATGCAGTGACATGACAAGAAATAACGAAAAATCTCCAATAAGGTGAACCTTCAGCTTGATTGCGTCAATAATACGAGTGTGAGCTGCCTTTATCGCAACGTGAGTGCACATATCAATGGAACTTTTTAAATGAATTATCTGAAGAGATTTAATACAGTGTTTAGGAGAAGTAATATATTGTAGTGCATTAAGATGGAGTAAACATTATAATCAGTCACATAGATATTGTTTCAGCATGCACAAAAGCTACCAGAAAGTCGAAAGCGATGAAGTTCATTGCCGAAAATTTCGTGGCATTTTCAAAGAAATCGAATGCAAACTGTAAAAATTAGGTGTTCTCTATTTCTTGGAAATAATCAACTTCTTCATTATCATCCATTTTGGTTTATTATTCAATAATAAACCATTGTAATCGCTCTTAAAAATAAAAATTCTAATCCCCCCTGAAAATTTCATGGTTTAAGTTTCAAAGGGTGTAGAATCCGAATCTGCAATAAAAATTTATCCGTCCGTCCGCCGTACGCACGATTACTCCCAAACGGCTGGAGCAAAAAATCTGAAATTTTCAGGAAAAATCCATGTTGGCTCGACAACGCCCCAATTCTTGAGCCAGCTCTCTCACTTAATTTAAAGTGCCCTTTAAGGGTTGTCAAAGTTTTGTAAAATCCCTAAAAACCTCAAAAAAAAGTCAAGGCGGCCTAAATTTGGACTCTATTTGAAGAACATTCCACGAGGAATCGAATGAGCCCTTCCCCAGGTCCGCAGGTCAAATCATTACCGATGTATGGCCCGATTTATGGTGCCAACATTTGCATCCACATTCACTACATCATTAGGTTACTGCGATCAAAACAAACACAAGAGTTTTTTTGTTTTTGTTTTGATCGCAGTAACCTAGTGATGTAGTGAATGTGGATACTGGAGTGAACTCCTAAAAGGGTTTATAGCCGATACACGGGTTGAAGCATTCTGATATGCATGCTCCGTCTTACGAAATTAAAAATTTTCAAATAGAATATTTTTCCATTGTAGTTGCTCTTGAAAAAAAAACGCTGCAAATTCTTTCACTGGGGTTTATTATTCAATTGGCTTGCGTTCATGATTTGAATTTCTACTAAGCTTTGGAGTGTGCGTGTTTCACAGGCGATAGAGCGATTATTGAATTTCAGGAGGCACACAAATATGATCAACTGATCAATCCAAATAGGTATTTTGGTTGATAACTGATTTAAGTACTCAATGCATATCTCCTGAAATTCAATAATCGCTCTATCGCCTGTGAAACACGCACACTCCAAAGCTTAGTAGAAATTCAAATCATGAATCATTGAATAATAAACCCCTGTGAAAGAATTTGCAGCGTTTTGTTAACTACAGATCAATCAATTTAGAAATTTCCGGTGATAAATCGACGCAGAATCTATCTACTACTTAATAGGGCGAAACCTGAATAATTTTGATTGTGTTTGTAACGGAAAAGTTGGAAAAGATGTTGAAAGGGTGGTTTTGGTTTTTTTTCCACAAAATACGAATTATGGAGACATTTTAGGGACTACGGGTGTATTTGGAATCAGCTTTAAATGCCACATAAGAAAGGAGGAATATTAATTTGTTTCTAACGTATCGTTGGGCTTCATTGATTCGATTATCATCTTAATGCTTATCAACTTGCCGGCTGTATTAGCCGTTACTTCTTCACTCCTAGTTGGGCCAATGTGGCAAATCTACTCAATTCTCCACATATTCAGCACTTGGGATTTAAATGGAAGTTATCAAGTGTGATGGGTCGCATTGAGGGACGTCCCGCGTACAAGCGTGTGGCCATGTTACCGTGCGGCCCTCGGGCGCCGGACGTGACACGACTGCAAAAACCATCCCATTAGCCCCAACCTAAATGCAATTTGTGTGTATGCCCTCTCCGTTACATTCTGCTGTCCTCCCTTTAGGTAACTATTCATCCTATGGCGTTTTATTCGTTTACTGAACTCCCCATTAGGTGGAGGTTCCCGCGGGGAGCTGTCTAATTGAAGAGTGATGCTACCGTTGCTTCTACGAGTGTGATGAGAATTTTTGAACCGACCGTCGGTACGTTTTCCTCTCCAAGGTTGATGTGATTCGCTCGATGATATACTGTCCGAGTCTAAAGTGGTCTACAATCAATGGGACATTATTTGCTCATTGGTTGATAAACGTTGCGCGATGCATAATAAGAATTATATACATCATAAACAATTATAAGTTGTCTATATCTCCTATCAATACATGGGTCATTTTGGAATTCAGCTTATTGAAAAACAAAAAACTCACGGAAAACAAATATTTTCCTGGACTATTGTCTTCTTTCAATATATTGGAAGTAACCGGAAAATCTCATCATGAAATGACCCCATTTTCAAGATGCCACCATTTTAAGAATTTGAGGGGACATTCACTAAAATCGTATGTTTTGTAAAATTTTTATTAAAACTTCCGAAGATTTAAAGATAAAGCAAGATATCACAAATATCTTGTAGAAGAGGTCTATTTTCCACAAAACGTGACTATTATTGTAGCAATTTATTCACTATGTGGTCAAAATGTCCTCTCGGGTATTTGGAGACATCATGTGCGTCCTGGATGAACACAAAAGATAGATAGTTAGGTACATTTAGGTTACAACGACCATTTCTTATTAAATCAAGCAAAACCGATTAAAAATTACGAAAAAAGTCTCAACCCTGCTCAGAAAGTCACTCCCCTGAAACAGTTCTCCAGGGAAGTGACACCCAGAACGATTTCTAGGAAAATGGCTATTGGCCCCATTTTCGTGACTATGTTGAGTTTATTTTTTTTTAATAATACTTAAAAAGGCACTAATTATTCTTATTCCATGTATTATGGTACTTTCCACAAGTTCAGGCCCTGCGACAGGGAAGTGACAGGCTGTGATTAACCTACACACAGTTCCTTTACATCGGCACTAAAATCCAAGGAGGTTATCACTGGGTTGGACCTCCGGGTACCCACGAAAATCCAAGGTCCCTTGTTTACATGTGTCTTAGTTGATGTCAAAAAAAAAATGTTCAAAATATTAGTTTTCCCCGCCTTCATTGAAAAATTTACAGGGAAGTGACCTGCGACCCGAGGGACAAGATTGTACTCCCCCAACTCATTTAAGAAATCATTTCATTTGATTATTATTGCAGGATTGCAGCAAGCCCCTGCAACACGATGTGCCCGCGAAATCCTGCTCAATTTCAAATCCATTGCGAGAACAGACCTCTATGCAACCAAGGGACTCAAATAGGGGTTTAAATTGCTCAAGCCATAGTTATCCGCAATCTAATTGATTCATGTGAAACCAATACATATATACAATGGATACAAATCATGAATCATTGAATAATAAACCCCTGAAAATTTCAATGACCCACATTTTTATTAACCGGTGCAAACTCAATCAACTTTAGAAATCTCCGGTGATAAATCGACGCAGAATCTATCTTACTACTTAATAGGGCGAAACCTGAAATAATTTTGATTGTGTTTGTAACGGAAAAGTTGGAAAAGATGTTGAAAGGGTGGATATTTTTTTCCAAAAATTGTAAATGTCTTAGTTCGCAATCATATGGAGAGATTTTAAAACGAGATAACATTGGAAATCAAACACTTCCTTTAAATGCCACATAAGAAAGGAAGAAAGCAAGTATACTGCTGAATATTAAATTGGGCTTTATTGATTCGATTATCATCTTAATGCCTATCAACTTGCCGGCTGTAACAGCCGTTACTTCTTCACTCCTAGTTTGGGCCAATGTCAAATCTACTCAATGTCCAATATTCAGCACTTGGGATTTAAATGGAAGTTATCAATCTATGTTATGGGTCGCATTGAGGGACGTCCCGCGTACAAGCGTGTTGGCCATGTTACCGTGCGGCCCTCGGGAACGACTAATAATAAATAAACCAAAAAACGTCTGATCCAGTAGGTGATGGTGGCATTAGCCCCAACCTAAATGCAATTTGTGATATGCCCTCTCCGTTACATTCTGCTGTCCTCCCTTTAAATGGTAACTATTCATCCTATGGCGTTTTATTCGTTTACTGAACTCCCCATTAGGTGGAGGTTCCCCGGGGAGCTGTCTAATTGAAGAGTGATGCTACCGTTGCTTCTACGAGTGTGATGAGAATTTTTGAACCGACCGTCGGAACGTTTTCCTCTCCAAGGTTGATGTGATTCGCTCGATGATATACTGTCCGAGTCTAAAGTGGTCTACAATCAATGGGACATTATTTGCTCATTGGTTGATAAACGTTGCGCGATTCATAATAAGAATTATACACATCATCAACAATTATAAGTTGTCTATATCTCCTATCAATACATAGTTTTACTATTAGGATATTATTGAAGAGCACTAATACAAGTTTGCTGGAGTGACGTATGTGCTTCTTTCTGGAGCACTTCTTTCTACAATCTGTTGCGACCAGTTGTCGTGCATTCAACTGCGATAGCATAAAGTGGATGTATGTTGGAAGGATCTTTATTATAGACCAGAGATGGGAACCCCCATGCACAACGAACAAAAATAGTATTTAATATCGAAGACATACTCGAGAGCCCAATAGTTAAAAAAAAAAAACTCGGGCAAAACAAATGAATATACAAAAAATATGTTTTGTGAGAAATTCTATTATACATAGAGACCTAGACGTACCATTCGCGGAAGAAGTCAAGAGCACGACAATGAACCGAATGCACACCTCCATTTCGACACACCATTCCTCAGCTTTTGAACATCTCCTCAACCCATGGAAATGGCAACTCCACCCCCGTCGCCTCAAGAGAAAAAGAACTATCGATCTGATCCTGACGAGTGATAACTAAACCGTATATTTTTGCCAACTGTGATAACTAACTCAAGATTACTATACCAAATTTGTAAATGTGAGGGACTGTGTATGAACAGCCACCCTCATCCACGTTCCACTGTTGTACCTACCCACTCTGTAGTGGGTACCTACTAGCCCGAAGTTATGCGCATAACAAGGATTTCACGTTTGCGCATGCGCAGAGGCTACTATTGATCAGGGGGTCATGAAACTCATAGGATACCATCTACACATCAAACCGAACAATCCCTGAAAATTTCATCGAAATTGGTCAAGAACTCCCGGAGTTATTCGCGTAACAAGGATTTCACGTTTGCGCATGCACAGAGACTACTATTGATCCGGGGGTCATGAAACTCATAGGGGACCATCTACACCCCAACCCGCACAATCCCTGAAAATTTCATCAAAATCGGACTATAACTTCGTGTAGTTTTGCCGTAACAAGGATTTGCTGACACAGACACACAGACAGACACGGAACCAAAATTGTTCAGAAAGGTCTAAAACGCAAAATGCGAGTGGAATTTTTGATTTTGGAGACAAAAAAATTTTCACATTCCGAAATTGAAAACAATGCTTCCGCTACCTTGGTAGACTCGGAAGCAATATACTGAATCGTTTCTTTACCCAACCTTCATAATGCAAATGATTCAGAAGAGGAAGTATTGCCAAAACATTCTTTGGTCTGCCAAATAATCTCTTTGCAGCTACGTAATATTTTACAGAAAATAATTGGATCTTGAAGAACTGGTAAACAGATATAGCCGCATGACCCCCTTGTCTACCTGGTAAAGGTCTACTGGGTTGTCAATATCCACTTTCCTGCGTCAATATTGGTGTACGGCAGACCAGATAACCTATTGGTACGGTATCGTTACCCATATCATACTCTCGGGAACGTAGCCCAAATCAATCCCCATTATTTCCTACCTCATTGCTTCCAGTTCAATAAACCTCCACACAGATTTGTGATCGCTAAGTGAATCTGTACGACGGCCACCTATTCCGTAGAACGTATGGGATAACGCTCCGCGCGTCGGATTACTCTGCTTGTGATCACTTGAATAACCATGGACTCCGGTAATAATCGCTCTCGTACTTACAGGCGGATGAATTAATCCCTCATTTTATCCTGTTCAATCGTGAAAATGCAAATAACCGTGTCCCATATCCGAGCTCTATCGCGGAGCAGGTTTTAACGATTAATTTTGAGCCGATGTTGTTCTATAATGCTTGCCGGTCTCCCCTATTTTGTTTGTTTTCGCGTTTCGCCGGTGAAAGAGAGGATCCTCGGGTTCGAACGAGTATAACAACACCGAAAGAGTGCCGGTTCGAATGCAGAGCCGCTGTACCTTTGGCGTATCTACATAATATCAAGTTTACTCTTTGTCGCCTGTCACCCTCGCGTGCCTTTATTGGTTCTGGACTCTTTGATCGTTTTAATTTCGACGTCAACACTGTTTGCTTTCCATGGGCATTTCACGCCGCGCTCCCCGACAAATCGCCGAAGGGTGATCCCCAGTGAGTTTTCAACTGCTCGCAACTCGACAAAAAAAAATTGAATTTCAGCGTCGAAAAAACAGAGCTGAGCGCAAAAGTTCAAAGGTATACAAGGTACACACCAATAATAAACGCGCATTCCACTTGTTCACTAAACTCCCTTCGATTGTATAGTACGTACCTACATAGCTCTTGCTGTACTACGGGTTGCTCTTCTGAGTTTATTTCTACTGATATACTACCTTACTGACAATAGAAATACATCCTCGGGCGATCTCTTGTAGACGGAAATCTGGTTAAATACCTAAAAGGTTCAGGTAAGAACCAGATTCCTTGATGTTCGTCGCAACAACGAAGATTTGAATACCGCAAGATTCCTAGATTTCAAATCTAAAAATCAAGTTAACAAACGCTGCAAATTCTTTCACTGGGGTTTATCATTCAATTTCAATAATTTGACTTGCATTCATGATTTGAATTTCTAGTAAGCTTTGGAGTGTGCGTGTTTCACAGGTGATAGAGCGATTATTGAATTTCAGGAGGCACACAAATGTGATCAACTGATCAATCCAAATAGGTATTTTGGTTGAGAACCGATTCAAGTGCTCTATGCATATCTCCTGAAATTCAATAATCGCTCTATCACCTGTGAAACACACACACTCCAAAGCTTAGTAGAAATTCAAATCATGAATGCAAGCCAAATTAATGAAATTGAATGATAAACCCCAGTGAAAGAATTTGCATCGTTCCATGCATTTCAGAATGCTTCAACCCGTGTATCGGCTATAAACCCATTAAGGAGTTCGCTCCAGTATCCACATTCACTACGTTACTGCGGTAAAAAAAAGATGTTGTTTTTGTTTTGATAGCAGTAACCTAGTGATGTAGTGAATGTGGATGCAAATGTTGGCACCATAAATCGGGCCATACATCGGGAATGGTTTGAGCTAGAGACCTGGGGATGGGCTCATTCGATTCCTCGGGAAAGTTCTTCAAAAAAGTCCACATTTAAACCGCCTTGCTTTTTTTGAGGTTTTTAGGGATTTTACAAAACTTTGACAACCCTTAAAGGGCACTTTAAAATGAGTGAGAGAGCTGGCTAAAGAATTGGGTCGTTGGCGCATCGAATTTCTGATTTTTTGCTCCAGCCGTTTGCTCCCCATAACCATACGCTGCATAGTGGGACAGATAGTGATTCTAGCTGGACAAAAGACCAAAAATGAAGTTAAGAATATTGATGAAAAAAGTGTTTGTTCCAACAGGTATGATGCTAGTGAGAGGGAAAACGCAGGTATTACCTGGGGGCAATGTCAACAGAGCGTTACAATAAACAACAAACTAGTCAACCCCTGGTTTTGTATCTTTTAGCAGGGAGTTTGCCGTCAGTACTGAAAATTGCTTCGTGCGCGCTGTTCCTTGGAGAAAAAATGCTTATTGGCTCATTTTTGTGCCCTAGAATGGATTCTAATCAAACTTGTAAGGACTTTTTTTGCTCAATATTTCGAACCATACTTTAGACAGAAAACTTTCATTTAATCGGTTATATCACCCAGGCTGCGTGATTGTGGACTACGTTTTAGTCCACAAATTTTTTCGTACCTATAACATGAAGCAACTTAAATTGTATTTCTATGCATTCAAAAAAGTTAAATGTAAATAATAGCACTACACACAGATCCCCATTCCTCCCAGTTTAATTGTAGCAATAAAAACTGTGTTACAGGATAAGTTGTTCAGGATTTACAGTTCGTCTGTTTTTTTACTAAAGGTTCACTTTTATTTATTTATTTTTAGCTTAGGTACTTACATAGAATGAAGATGTTTTTTATTTTAAAATAACAATGGACGATCAGATAAAAATAATATTTTAAATACTCAGATCCAGTTTAGACATCTAGTCCGATAAGTTACATTTACGGTAGGGGTGATTTGAACATACTACTACCAAAATATACTGATGTTAATAAAGAAATGGTTTAATATTCTTTCTATCACCTTTTTTTTAGCAACTAGAGGTCAATGTTAATGGGAAATGATGATACATTATAAATATCATCAGTCCTAGATATTTGTCCAGCTAGATTCCCTATCTGCCCCACTGTGTGAGGTGGTTGAGGGACCAAATCTGAAATTAGGGGCTAGAGTGCTTCACTGAGCTGACCATGTCGGGGGTAGCTGTGGTGAAAGTCCCACAAGACCTATAAAGGTTGGTGTTTGACGAGTGATTTGAGCTAGATTGTGAGTTAACAGTTTTGGGAGCTTGCGTCCCTTTTGCTAATCGAGGGCGGATGCAGGCCACCCTCGTTTATCCGAGATAACACGTGTCAACCGCCCTCTCCTGTTTACACCTTCACGCCATGGCGACCCTCTGTGAGGGGGAGGACAAACCTTTTTCTTGTTTCCAAAATATGCTCTTAAATGCTTCATATATCTAAACACCTTGTAGTATTCTCTATTTATATTTTATGAACATTTGTGATAGACCGGGTTGCCAATTACATTGAATTTGGATCCCCATTCTTGATGAAGGATGCTATTTGTACGCATTTACCGTAATTCAACTCCCGATACTTTGTCAAGACTCCGGAGCAGAACATGGCGGTCCCCGAAGCTAAATGCGTATCAAAGAAAATTCATAGGAAACGTTCTTAAAAAAACGCCTGGGCTGTCCTAATAAAAAAAGCGGGACAGTAGACCTCTATGGTTCTACAGCCAGATCATTTGGATGATTAATTTTACACATTTGAGTACCGAAGACGAAAAATTGCCTATGCAACCTACAAATATGGGATTCTAGCTCAGAGGAGGGGAGCTAGTAAACAGAGATGAAAGCTACGGCTGGGGGGGGCTAACATGGGTTTACGTGAGCGCATTCTGTGTTCATAAACGGTACTTACTAAGTCTAACCAACTCCCTGGAATAATCTGTGGATTCAACCAGAGCACCAGAGAGGCTAGTGCTTACCAAGGTGGCAGGTACACGAATGGCCCTCTCGGGCAGACGGAAAAGTGGTGATGCCGGGATAACAAAGGGCGGAAGGAACCCACCCGAAGGTTAGTTGAAGGAGTGTTGAGCGGGGGGGGGGGGGGGGGGGGGCGGAACTGTCGGATCGGTCGCTAGGAACTGGATTGTACTCCTGTTAATCATTCAAATCATAAAATGTATTTCATATCAAGGGCAACTTGTCATCCCGAAATCATTGAGACAGTCGAAACTAGGGTTCTGTGGGATGGGAATCACGGGATCACAGGCAAGTGAGCGGAATGACACTTGATAGCCAAACGTGGATTCAATATTGAAGTTCACTTGCTTACCTGTGGAACGGAAGTAAAATCGGCCACGTTAATAGGTCGTGTTGCTATAGTCTTGGTCAGTTCCACATGAGCCTTGGTCTAGTGTGAATATAGATTTCTGTCATTGGCTCTCAGTGGTGGATGTTTCTATGAAATTTTACATATCGTCTCCCATGTAAAAACCATGCAGATTCTTTGTTTGGTATTTGCAAAGATTATCGTCCGTGATATCGGGTCTCTAATAACAAGTTATGAGACCTATCGTGGAAATGACATTGAGAACATTCACACATGTTCAACACCATGTGAACATCATTGTCAACACCATGCCACCCAAAAACGAACTGGTTGCCTGAAAGGGAAAGGAGAACCCTTAAATATTGAGAGAGAAAAAACGTTTATTGATCATTATACGAGTATGGGGTGGAATGTTGGATTAGTTAGGGTTGTGTAAAGTATAAATTGATATGCCAAAAGCTCGAATTGGTATGCCGAAAGTTGAAATTGAGTCGCCAAAAGTTTAAATTGAGATGCCAAAAATGTTAAAATTGATTTGTGCCAAAGGTTCAAATTGCTTTGCCAAAATTTTCAGAACCCTTAAATATTTAGTTTTCGTTTATCCTTCGGAATCAACCCCCATCACACTATAACATTTCTAAACCGGGTTTTGTCAGAATAATCCGGATTAGATTAGACTTGTTCGAATCATTTGAGAGCTAAAATTGGTTCGCTGATTTTCAAAAAATGTCAACATTAGAGGTCAAGAAAACGTGTATGGCAGAGCGTCTGTGGAAGATAGGGATATAAAGTCTGCGCAGAAGAGGAGTTGAGGCGTACATTTGCCGACGGAATATTTCATAAGAATACTACTGTCACATGTACAGACTGGTGAACGTGAAAAAAGAAGGCACACTGACCTCAAAACGAGTAGAAAGGAAGGGGCGACCGATGAACGCGACTCTAGGCGAGGCGAAGGAGATGGAGCATCACAAACGACAGTCAAATCTATATGTCTGATTCGTAATAGTGAATAAACGAAAATAGGTTGAGTTATCGGGTGCCGTATACCAACACTTGCCGTAAACTTTGACATTTGAATTTACTGGGAACGGTTTTAAAAAGGGACCAAGTACTTCGAGCAAAATGATCAAACAAAAGGAGAAGCGTTGATTGATCTTTGCTTCAACGCTATTTTTTTTTTGTTAATTAAAGAGGGATTTGATTCTGTATTGCTTCCGAGTCTACCAAGGTAGCGGAAGCATTGTTTTCTCTTTCGGAATGTGAAAATTTTGTTGTCTCCAAAATCAAAAATTCCACTTGCATTTTGCGTTTTAGACGTTTCTGAACAATTTTGGTTCCGTGTCTGTCTGTCTGTCTGTCAGCAAATCCTTGTTACGGGCAAAACTACACGAAGTTATAGTCCGATTTTGATGAAATTTTCAGGGATTGTGCGGGTTGGGGTTTAGATGGTTTCATTACCCCCGGATCAATAGTAGCCTCTGCGCATGCGCTAACGTTAAATCCTTGTTACGCGCATAACTCCGAGAGTTCTTGACCAATTTCGATGAAATTTTCAGGGATTGTTCGGTTTGATGTGTAGATGGTCCCCTATGAGTTTCATGACCCCCGGATCAATAGTCTCTGCGCATGCGCAAACGTGAAATCCTTGTTACGCGCATAACTCCGGGAGTTCTTGACCAATTTCGATGAAATTTTCAGGGATTGTTCGGTTTGATGTGTAGATTTACTTCGCCTAATTGAACGAAGTTCTTTAGTCAATAATAATTTTCAATGATCTATGCAGTCATGTTATGGATACGAGGAAGCTATGTGCCACACCCACTTGGCAGACGTTTTTTTGTATTTAGAAACCAGCATTAAAGAAATCACCATTTAGAAATCCTGCGTTCAGGTAAACAGCATCAATGAACAGTATGTCCATGTAAAATCAATTCAAGACGATAATCTTTTAGTAACCTGCACATGGGCTTTTATAAAAGATCAACTCATTATTGGAAAGACCAAAGAAGGTGACAAAATCGCGAAAGAAACCCACACGTCAGCAATATTACAGCTGCAAAAATGCCTGAAAATCCTACCAAAAAGGCATTTTATGCTTTGTTGAGTACCTTCTTTGCTTTGAACCCCATCAACTATTTTCACGGGTAACACCAATGGAACCGTAAAAATTTAATAAGTTGGGGAAGTGTTCTTGTGTTAAAAGTTTTTATTATTGAAATGCCGTTCAGAATGATTCACGAGGAGGTGCTTTAAAAATGCCATTACCATCTATCACGCTTCGGGGGCTCACGCCTCAAAGAGGGCAGATGAAGTGAAGATGGGAAGCGAGTGGACAGACGGGGTCGGAGGGGCTCGGCGTCAGACCGCAGAAGCTGATGGTTCTCTCAAGCGGAGCGATGCAAACACCCGCTCGGTCCCACGCTCCCCTTTTCCTCGGCCACAATGATTTACACTAATCGACAAATGAGCTTTCTACGAAAAGGGAAAACCCTTCCTCCTTCTCCCCCTTAATCTCAACTTCCTCGGGTTGTTGCTGTTATAGGGGGGGGGGGGATTTTCGGGCGAAGAGAAACCGGAGAGGGGGATCATAACTTACGACCGCCTGACTGTTGGGCATCATAAACGACCTAATATCACGTTACGCGCGATAGAGAGACCTTGACAATGTAGTGCGCGAAAGAACGATCTGTTCTCTTCATTGAAAAGAATCATCCGAACATATTCCTTAACTTCAGGAACTAGAACTTATACTTCGACAGACTTTTTATTCAACACTATCAACACACTATTACAGTATAAAACATAGTTCCAATTCAGTATGACAGTTTGTATGCTTTTGTAATCATCCTCTCTCCTTAACTGTAACGACTATAACTGTGTGTGTTGACCGCCTCCAGGGGTCAGATGTTAGGCAACAGCTGTTAAGGCTGACGTGCCCTTTTTGATAAGATTCGTTTTGGTTTATTATTCAATAATGACGATGAGATAAAAACGCTGCAAATTCTTTCACTGGGGTTTATTATTCAATTTTTATTCATTTGGATTCATGATTTGAATTTCTACTAAGCTTTGGAGTGTGCGTGTTTCACAAGTGATAGAGCGATTATTGAATTTCAGGAGATAGCATAGAGCACGTAAATCTGTTCTCAACCAAAATATGTACCTATTTGGATTAATCAGTTGAACATATTTGTGTGCCTATCGAAATTCAATAATCGCTCTATCACCTGTGAAACACGCACACTCCAAAGCTTAGTAGAAATTCAAATCATGAATCATTGAATAATAAACCCCAGTGAAAGAATTTGCAGCGTTTTTTAAATGGTTATCAGAATACTTCAACCCGTGTATCGGCTATAAACCCTTTTAGGAGTTCACTCCAGTATCCACGTTCGCTACATCACTAGGTTACTGCAATCAAAACAAAAACAATAATAAACCAAAATAACGCAAATGTTGGCACCATAAATCGGGCCATACATCGGGAATGGTTTGAGCTACGGACCTGGGGAAGGGCTCATTTGATTCCTCATGTAATGTTCTTAAAAAAAGTCCAAATTTAGGCCGCTTGACTTTTTTGAGGTTTTTAGGGATTTTACAAAACTTTGACAACCCTTAAAGGGCACTTTTAATTAAGTGAGAGAGCTGGCTCAAGAATTGGGGCATCGCCGGACCAACATGGATTTTTCCTGAAAATGTCAGCTTTTTTGCTTCTGCCGTTTGGGAGAAATCGTGCGTACGGCGGCCGGACGGAAATTTTTATTGCAAATTCGGGTTCTACACCCTTTGAAACGTAAACCATGAAATTTTCAGCGGGGGTTAAAATTGTTTTTCCAAGAGCGATTACAATGGTTTATTATTGAATAATAAACTAAAATCATTATAGTTAATACAGTAATATCTTTTGTGTACCCTTGATATATGAACTTTCCGTTGTTTTATCCCCATTGTGTATTACTCTTTGGGTTTTACAGACAGATGTACTTGTGTTGTTCACAAACCTGTTCCATATCGTATCTTTAAATATGTGAATAAAATGGTCTTCTTTTTTCCGGATGGGAACCTTCGAGTTTCCAAGACGTTTGCACTCGTAAGAAAACAGTGTACATCACGTCAAAGAGGTTGAGATGAGAAGCAGAGATGCGTTGGCCGATAACGCGATATTTGCCAGGGAGGCTCCTGACGTACATGACGTATGATGAGGGTCACTATTCAATTGATGACAAGATGATCTTCTCCGGAAGGGTATATCCCTGCGTCATTCCGGGCCATTCTCCAAGTTCCTGCCTCCTTCTCTTTCGCAGTACATCCAATATACCGGCCACTCAACGCACGACTCCTTCATGTCTGGTTCCCTTCATTTTTCAAACACTTTTCCAGTAGAAGGCCCCAGGCCAATCTTATTTTTCTCCCTGCTGACGCTGCATCATTTCCGCTCTCATCTTCTCAAATGAATAACTGACCGCTACGTATTCCTTTATATTCTCACGTGATGAAGACATCAGAATCAAGGTAGACGATTCGTCTACAAGAAATTCATGTTGATAAATCATTTTATGAATAGTCCTTTACATTAATGCATAGATATGAATCATTTGCGTTATGAGATTTAGTTTCCCTTCATGGTCCACTGACAATCATGAAAGAACATTTTACTTCGTGCATTTCACGAAATTTTCTCTGATCTATTAATATCTGATTCCTTATTGTTATTAGGTACTCATTCTTAATTGAATCGCTTATTTCAAAAACCCCATACACCCAGTTTTTCGTATTTTGATATAATCAAGAAAAACTTACCAGCGACCCTAAATATGGTTTATGAAGTCCCTAAAAATGACTTTAAATACTAAACTAAGTGCTCTATCAGATTGTCTAGCTATTTTAGCTCTATGTTTTAGGGCGAGGGAAGAGGGGGTCATTTTTTCATTTGCACATACGGTGTTTATACAAAAACACTGCAAATTCTTTCACTGGGGTTTATTCAGTTGGCTCGCGTTCATGATTTGAATTTCTACTAAGCATTGGAGTGTGCGTGTTTCACAGGTTATAGAGCGATTATTGAATTTCAGGAGGCACACAAATATGATCAACTGATCAATCCAAATAGGTACTTTGGTTGAGAACCGATTTACGTGCTCTATATGCATATCTCCTGAAATTCAATAATAATTATTGCGCTCTATCACCTGTGAAACACGCACACTCCAATGCTTAGTAGAAATTCAAATCAAGAATCATTGAATAATAAACTCCAGTGAAAGGTTTGAGCTACGAACCTGGGGAGGGGCTCATTCGATTTCTCATGGAAAGTTCTTCTAAACGAGAGAGCTGGCTAAAGAATTGGGCGTTGTCGGACCAACATGGATTTTTCCTGAAAATTTCAGATTTTGTGCTCCAGCCGTTTGGGAGAAATCGTGCGTAAGGCGTACGGTGGACGAACGGAAAATTTGTTATTGCAGATTCGGATTCTACACCCTTTGAAACGTAAACCATGAAATTTTCAGGGGGGTTGGAATTTTTTTTTCAAGAGCGTTTACATGACTAATGAATTTGATGATTATTGAATACTAAACCAAAACTTCCGAAGAACACATCGGTTTTAAATTATTTGACTCGTAATTAATTAAAGAATTCATTTAATCGGGTAAGTGATGAATAAAAAGAAGATCCTGAACATATATACGTAGTTATATTGACAAAGAACATTGTTTGAACAATGTTAAGGACAAACCATCATTCAACCATGAACTAAGAACAATACTTTTAACTCTGAACAAAAATGGCTAAGCACACTTAGAACAAAAACTATCTTAGTAAAGTATATATAGTATATCATAAAGTATATAGTATATCATAAAGTAAGAAATTAGAACGAAAAACTGCTGAAGTGACTTTAAAGTATCTATCTTTGACGAAAAATCGTTGAACAGTAGGTACATCAGGCCCCTATGTGCTGTCGCTTAGCGGGTTTCTTTAACAAACGATTATTTCAAGACAAAGAAAAACCGGTTGAGGGCTCGTTGTTGCGGGAATAGTTTTAAACGATACGCCGACCTCTTAAATACCCAAAAATGCAGTGAAGTCGATTTCGAATTTCCTGGCGTTTAGGGGGTTCTCTGCAATGTCAGATTAAATTGTGCTAAGATTTTTTTGAACATTTAGAACAAGAAGACCAAATGGTATTGGTACAAACAGCGTTTATAAATAGATGCAAATAAGTGGTAGACTTACGTTTTGAATACAAATTGAAATGTATGTCGAAATAATGACAGTGATGAAAGCTGCAGTAGGGACTTTCCGAGATTTGGACCCAACGTGCGAGGTCCTTGCGATGTGAATGTAACAATGTTGGCCGTTCATTCATGTTCGTTCGAAAGCTGATGTTGGTATAATTTCAATGAAACTCAACAGCAGTAAACGGAAATTGAACTATTTTCCAGTTTCGTGCGAACTCCGGCCATAAATCTGTAAAAACGCTGCAAATTCTTTCACTGGGGTTTATTATTCAATTGGCTTGCGTTCATGATTTGAATTCAAAGCTTCAATTCCAGTATGCGTGTTTCACAGGTGATAGAGCGATTATTGAATTTCGGTAACCACACAAATACGGTCAACTGATCGAACCAAATAGGTATTTTGGTTGAGAACAGATTTAAGTGCTCAATGCATTTCTCATGATATTCAATAATCGCTCTATCACCTGTGAAACAGGGACACTCCAAAGCTTAGTAGAAATTCAAATCATGAAAGCAAGCCAATTAAATAATAAACCCCAGTGAAAGAATTTGCAGCTTTTTTTTATGGTTATCAGAATACTTTAACCCGTGTATCGGCCATAAACCCTTGTAAGGGTTCACTCCAGTATCCACGTTCACTACATCACTAGGTTACTGCAATCAAAACAAAAACAATAATAAACCAAAATGTTGGCACCATACATCGGGTCACACATCGGGAATGGTTTGAACTACGGAACTTGGGAGGGGCTCATTCGATTCCTCGTGGAAAGTTCTTGAAAAAAAGTCGAAATGTAGGTCGCCTTGACTCTTTTGAGGTTTTTAGGATTTTACAAAACTTTGACAACCCTTAAAGGGCACTTTAAATTAAGTGAGAGTGCTGGCTAAATAATTGGGGCGTTGTCGGACCAATATTGATTTTTTTAGTTTTGCCTGAAAATTTCAGATATTTTGCTCCAGCCGTTTGGGAGAAATCGTGCGTATGGCGTACGGCGGACGGACGGAAAATGTTTTATTGCAGATCCGGATTCTACACCCTTTGAAACGTAAACCATGAAATTTTCAGGTGGGGTTAAAATTTTTTTCAAGAGGGGGGGGGGTCATTTTTTTTTCAAAACCAAAATTACCGGTATAAAACCGGCAGAAAATCTTCTAGCGTCTAATCCACTTAATATCTAAGAATGTCCTACAAATCGGACTTTAGTTTTGCATTACCATGACAAGAATCGGTCAAACACTAACAGACACAGAATCAAAGCCTTTTTCCCACCAACTGCATGATTATAAAATCTACAATTAAACTTTGTAAGGAGACAACAACAAAATCTTCGAAAATATCTATGTTGGTTTACAGTTTGTAGACAATATGAACGACCAACAACCGAATTTTATTTGATGGGCGTAGGCAGCTATCACCGCCCCATTCAGACAATTGAAACTTGCTGATACGGTACAACGGTTGCCATCAATGGGAGGGAACGAGACAGTAAGTGCTGGGATCGGTCAGGTGCGTATGAATCAGAGCTCTGCAGCTCTAATCAAACAATACGAAGGTCCGAACACAGTTGATATAGGTAGCTGTCCCATTGTTAGAGTCGAGACATAGCCGTTTACGCCTGACTTACCCCCTTTAAGGGCCGTTTGCGTTGAAGAGAAGGAATCGCACCGTGCATTGTGGAATTGTGTCATTGATCCCATCAACTACAATTGAGCTGTGTGTCTGGTGCATGGGTTTTAAGTTTACTGCGCCGATCGCTTCCGATCGAAATAGCGATCGCTTCTGGGCTTGAATGCTATGGAGATCGAGACCTGCACGAACTCGAGATAAATCGCTATTAACTAGGTACACCTACGATACAATCTGTATATTGTAAACTGAAGCACCTGCTGCTAACACTAGATACCCATCTACTCTCTTGGGCTTAGTGTTTATAGATATCAAATGTATTCCTGCATTGTTGTGATTCGGATATGAATAAGCGGAACCATGTTGGATAATCTTGGTTACTAATGATTAGGTTATTGCTTAAGCTTTGTAATTAGTTCATGCAACACCAACAAGAGATGGAGCAAACGCATTTGATGATATAATATTATACTAAAAAGCGTACGTTAGAAGCCTCCTCACATCTAAAAAACCTTGAATGAATCAAAATTATAATAAAAAGAAGAAAAAGGGAAAAACGCTGCAAATTCTTTCACTGGGGTTTATTATACAATTGGCTGGCGTTCATGATTTGAATTTCTATTATGCTTTGGTGTGTGCGTGTTTCACAGGTGATAGAGCGATTATTGAATTTCAGGAGATATGTATAGAGCACTTAAATCGGTTCTCAACCAAAACACCTATTTGGATTGATCAGTTGATCATATTTGTGTGCCTCCTGAAATTCAATAATCGCTCTATCACCTGTGAAACACGCACACTCCAAAGCTTAGTAGAAATTCAAATCATGAATCGTTGAAAAATAAAACCACAGTGAAAGAATTTGCAGCGTTTTTTTTTTTTTTTTTAGAAAGAACAAATTTTTTATTTCAAATGTTACCCAGTGTAATTGATTGGAATGATAAATATAAGTGTATCACGCGTTCGTGCGTAACTTGCTAGTAAGGAAAAGGGGTCATTTTAGAGTGTTTCAAAACAGATTCGCATGATGGAAAATTCTGGAAGTTCTTCTTTCTTTTTGGTAAGCAAAGCTTCAGATTTGTGCTCAGACGTAACAGTCTCAAGAAATGGGAAATGGGAACCATCCATCCTATTGAAAGGTGAATGGTCAGACAATATTAGAGATTGATTAGGTCGTAATCAGGCCCTATCAACCATAATGATATGAGAGTGCACTATCCAGAGGATACTCCTGAAGCTAAACAGCTTCTAAGCATGATCAGGATTAGTTGCCTTAAGAAACTGGAAGGTTTTTATAGTTCCATCACAATATCTTGTTCATATCATTCATAATTTATGTTATTTTAAATAAATAATATATATCGCCATTCGGTCCATATGATTCAGAGAACTTTAACAACACTTTATGTAGTTTTGGAAATCAACTAACCAAATCAGAAGATTGTGTTCAAAACCAGATAGTCGGTGAAGTTACAGCCTCTCTGACTCTGATAGACATTACAAATGATTAATTAACTGGCAAAAACCATTCATGAATCTCTACTTCTGCTACAAACAGTTTCTACTGACCAACGATTTGCTTTTTTGATCGCCCATTAGTATAGTTTTGGATGTAGTTTGGTAATCAACTAACCAAATCAGAAGATTGTGTTCAAAACCAGATAGTCGGTGAAGTTATGGCTTCTCTGAATCTAGTAGACATTACTACTGATTCAATCAACAGGCGAAAACCAACCACTCAATGCATCGATACCTACTTCTGCTACAATCAGTAACTGGAAGGTTTTCATAGTTCCATCACAATATCTTGTTCATATCATTCATAATTTATGTTATTTTAAACAAATAATATAGACCGCCATTCGGTCCATATGATTCAGAGAACTTTAACAACACGTCAAAATTGGAATTTTCAGGATTTCACAATGAAATTCACGGATTGTAGCGGGGAAATTGAAAACATGTTGATAAAATCTAGTTGAGCCGTCGCTTTGGATATTTTTGGTTTATTATTCAATAATAAATATTTGTAATCGCACACACAAAAACACACCCAAAATTTCACGTTTCACAATCACACAAACATTTTTCCGTCCGTCCGCCGTACACCGTACACACACATCTCCGACACAGCAAACACATCTGAAATTTTCAGGAAAAATCCATCATGGCCCGACGACGCCCCAATTCTTGAGCCAGCTCTCTCACTCAATTTAAAGTGCCCTTTAAGGGCTGTAAAGGTTTTGTAAAATCCCTAAAAACTTCAAAACAAGTCGAAGCGGCCTAAAATTGTACTCTATTTGAAGAACATACCATGAGGAATCGAATGAGCCCTTCCCCACGTCCGTAGGTCAAACCATTCCCGATGTATGGCCCGATTTATGGTGTCAACATTTGCGTTTTTTGGTTTATTATTGTTTGTTTGTAACCTAGGGATGCCGATAGCGTCGAGTTGTAGTGAATGTGGTGAATGGAGTGATAGCCGATGTGGATACTTGTAGTTTATAGGCGATACACGGGTTGAAGCATTCTGATATGTATGAAACGCTGATAATATATAGGTAAATATTATTACTGGGGATTATTATTCAATATGATTACTGGGGTAAATGAGTATTCTTTCACTCGGGTTTATTATTCAATTGGCTTGCGTTCATGATTTGAATCTGTACTAAGCTTCGGAGTGTGCGTGTTTCACAGGTGGTAGAGCGATTATTGAATTTCAGGAGATATGCATACAGCACGTAAATCTGTTCTCAACCAAAGTACTTATTTGGATTGATCAGTTGATGATATTTGTGTGCCTCCTCTACATCAGTCTACCTTTGGCTACATCGTTTACATTTGGGTTTGGGGAAGTTTTAACGCAATACGAGCGCTAAAGGACTTGATAAATTATGGATGTTTTTATTGTGGGGGGGGGGGGGAGATTGAGATTCAATAAAAAAAACGCTGCAAATTCTTTCACTGGGGTTTATTATCCAAGTGGCTTGCGTTCATAATTTGAATTTCTACTAAGCTTTGGAGTGTGCGCGTTTCACAGGATAGAGCGATTATTGAATTTCAGGAGGCACACAAATATGATCAACTGATCAATCTAAATAGGTATTTTGGTTGAGAACAGATTTACGTGCTCGATGCATATCTCCTGATATTCAATAATCGCTCTATCCTGTGAAACGCGCACACTCCAAAGCTTAGTAGAAATTCAAATTATGAACGCAAGCCACTTGAATAATAAACCCCAGTGAAAGAGTTTGCAGCGTTTTCTCCCTGTTACTAGATGCCAAGAATACCAAGAATCCAAAATGGAAACTGCAACATTTCCAGAAAGAGGGTTATAGGAAGGCAGCGAAGCAGCTCGGCTATGATTGGTGATGTGTTCTACAGCACATGCTGGCGGTCCCACACTCAGCTCTGACTTACGGCACCAATTTGTTAGAGCAGTTCTCCCCGTTAGGGGCCGGAGACGGCTGGCGAAATCCTCAATAATAAATTAGCATTTAAACCTTCCGAGCCTCTCGCCTTTTTTCCATCCCATCTTTTCCTCGCTCCCTTCGTCTCAAGCCTGGGATTTTCCGGGGTTTAAAAAGCCTCTTTACTGCGACCCCTCTCGCCCGGAAAACTGCCGCGGTATTGTGGTTGTCGGATTCATGCCGTACAAATTGAAGCATTAAATTTTCACGGTGAAGAGAAGGAGTAGGGGATATAAGAGAGCTTTCTGAATGGTGAAGGGTGGGAAACCAAACAGCGTGGTCCACTATATACTAATATGACCCGGAAAAATAGAGGTTTTTCAATTATAATCTCATTTTTAGAACCGGAATACACGGAATACATAATGTATGGAACATGTGCCATTTAAGTTTTTCAAGTCCTTTAAAGTTCATTTAACTTAGGGGTAATTGCTTTCTGATGTTTGTATCGCGCAATGTTCAACTCGACTTTTTCCAATTGTCTTGTTGCATAACTCATAATTGTTGTGCCGTTTCACATAGAAAACTTGAGGAAACCTTAGTAATTGGTTAACACCGTCTCGTATGAGATTTTGGAGGGCAGACGTTTGACAGGGAGTTAGGAGAGGGCCCGCCGAAAATTAGCCTAATTTTGAAATGTTGTTCCTATCTTATTTTGAAAGATAATTTAGAGTTTCGGAGTCCAATAGCTTGTTTCTTTTTATTCTACAACTTTGAAACTTATTCATATGTCAATTTCCGTAGCAGGAATGGTTTGGGAATTATTTACACACAATTATTTACAATTGGAATAGGCCAGTTCGGATACTTTCGTGAGGCCGCCAGTTTGTGGTCTCAAATTTTCTTTTAGAATAATCTTTAAACATCTCCAGGAATCACAACCATCACTCTGCTTTTTGTAGTGGAATGTTAGAAGGAAAGGGATGGGTAGCGCTTTCTCCTCTAAGTAGCAAAGTTAAATAAAACTTGTTAAATAAAAATGTAACGATAGAAAGCTGAGATTGAGGGCTACTTTTCCTTGTTGAAAGCCCAACGCTCTATGCCCTATTTCAAGTAAAATTTTGGCGGAAAAATCTCAAAATTTCAAGAGAAAAATGTTAAATTTTGACTTTGGTGTATTTGTTTACATGTGAAAATTGATGAGCGGAAATGCATTGAACGGCTATCAAACATAACTGGCTATCAAGACACAATGTATCATTTATGTGGCAGGATCGAAAAAGTAGGGCTGTCCAGCCAAAAGCAGAATTGTTGGTTACCGTGCAATAATATACCTAAACGATAGAATTAGTGGATACGAAGGAAAGAAATTAACCACCCTTTCACTTCATCTTACCAGCTGCAATCCCCTCTTTTGAATCCTTCCATTGCTTGTACTGACCAGCATCTTCCTTTCTCTTGACCAGCGGCATTTGTGCTAGAGGTGTGTAAACCCAGGTCAGCTGAAGGAGTAGACGACCCGCAGGTCACTCAGTCCAAAGACAAGGTCAGTGGGAGAAGTTCACCAGTTCACTCCGTGATTGAACGCAACCTGCAGTTCGTCTCCATTCTGAGACAGTCGCCGCCACTAAAACTATCATGTGACATGACCGTCAACCTCTATTATCTTCATCTGCCGTCAGAGTTCGGTAAAAGACAGTCATCTACCGACTCCCTAGTCATTTTACGAGTCCTCATGCAGATTTTCATATAAATATCTACTTATTAAATATGAACAACTCTGTGATGAGAACAATATCGACCAGTGTAGTTTAGTTTGAGTCAATTAAAATAGTATTGACTCTGCAGTGAGGGGAGTCCTTCGTTGACTAGAAGGAAACCTGAGCTAATGGCGGATGGATGAGCTCCAGGTCACTTTGTGAAGAACGGTTCGGCAGACCTGCAGGTCTCCGAGTAGTTCGAATGTCGGCCAAGCTGTCGAGAACGTTTACGAAAACGACCTGTAGGTCTCCGACGACCTGCAGGTCTCAAACTTCTCTTGCCAAGAGAAGTTTGCGACAGTCCGAGTAGTTCGAGACGTCGGCCACAGGGAGCCATGCCGTCCCAAACGTCTTGTGATGAACTGCAGGTCATTTGGGACAAGTTCACTTGAAAGAGAAGTTCTTTGAGACAAGGTCACTCACTCACTACCCATCTCTAATTTGTGCTCTCGTTCACCTCTTATTATGTAAACTGCGTCCTTTCAAATATAAGTTCAGTTATTGTTTGTTACTGATTGTGACGATTGTGTAAAGTGTCGTTACGATTGTGATTCATATTTGGCAAAAATGAACTACTTTCTCAATTTGATTTTCGTTTTCTTCTTTTCTCCCCAGGTAGCTCAGTAGAGTTGTGCAGAACGTTGTTTGTTGGTGATGGCTGGGAGTCTGCTTTTACAAAAGATGTAGGAGACTATGTATTTGGAATGTGTATGAGAGGTTTTCTTGTTTAATTCGAGTATAATAACGACTTTGTGTTTTGAAGGAGAAGGGCGGATAGTGAGGGGTGGAGTTGCACCGCAAGCTCTGATTGGTGGGAGCGAGGCCGCCAAGCTGGTAAGGTAGGCGTGGTGACGGTGACTGGAGAGGAGGAAGGTACATAAGTGAGGAGGTGAAGTTCCCGGCAGTGATCCTAGCTAGTCGGAAGGTTAGGTTGGCTCCAGGGGAGGGCTGGGGGTTGGAAGGAGGTAGGTAGGAGGGAGGCGAAGGGTCGCTGTGCTATCGATTGGTCTTGAGCTCGACTCTTTAGGCTGCTTTGACATCCGCTTTCCAGGGTTTGCGAGGTGAAAACAGCCGAAGCTCTGCGAGAGATGAGTTTCATTTGTATGTCAACCATTAGTGATGAAGGAAGATTAAAAAGTAAATTGATAAAAGATAGTAAGTGTGATTACAATAGCAATAACTACCAACCAGAGCTGTGGGGACTGAATCCGGGTGCTTTAAAGCAAAAAGATAGAAAAGAGCTCAACCATCTTTTGATGTGCATTCTGCTGACCAGCTGCCTTAAGCCCAAAGCATTGAAGCACGTCCAGTTCGGAAAGGAAAGATTGATCCGTCCCTTTTCCCATTTTGCATGTCCTCAAAATTTTTTCAAGAAAATCCGACCCCTTTCAGGAAGGCCGGGGTCGAGTTCTTTGCCCCCTCCCCACCCTCTCTCTAAGGGGCTGATACCATATACTCATCGTAAACAATAATGAAACCACTCGACGATAGAACCCAGCATGACTTGATGCTTTCTGGTGTCGCCCCCACTAAGCGAATTATAACATACTAGGAATGTGGAAATGAAGACGACCGCAGTGAAAACTTCTACAGTAGGAATACGTATTTCATAATTGAAAAGCCTCCCTGGGTCAGGGCTGCCAGAAGACTAAGTACCAGCTACTAAGCTCATCTCTTATAACTCATCATCATCATCATCATTCTACACAAGGATTTCATCCTGCAAATTACCTGCAAAACAACCCGATCACCCGCATGCAGACTGAGTACAACCGTGTTGCAAGCAGAGGACTTTTGGACATTTTTCATTTCAATAAGGCGAACCTCTTTTTTGTTTCATGCTTTCCTGATACATTTATTTACATTTAAATTATTGGTCGTCAATTTCTACTTATTATATCCATACCTATGATTGTTTCATCCTTATTGTGAACCTACTGTTATTTTTTATAAGTGCGTTTTTTTTTTGTTCAATTGGGCCTTGCCCGTGTTATTAAATAAATAAATAAATCTCTATATTCGTCACTTTAATGAGCAGAAGATGATATTGATACGATGGTACGGTTCCTCTTGCTTCTATCGTGAGTCCAAAAACGTCAAAATTGTTATTGTCTGGAGCCTCAGATAACACGGAATGTTCCTTCGGTTTGCACCAAAATTACACCTTTGTCAGATCCTGTCTTTTTTGAAATTATGTGTATTCGGTTGTATCTCCCTTCATTAGTGATACCAACAGAGGCAGCTCCTCCCCTTAAACTCAGAGGGTGCACAGACATCAACAAGGGCTATCGCAAAAGAGACGGAAGAGGTGCTTTTCTTAGCCAAATGCGAGTTTGAACCATACGCAACCGTTATAAACTTCGGTCTTGCTCATTTGCAATACCCACGTCTTACAATTAACGGGGCTTACGACACAAATTGGCGTGATTTTTCATCTTCAATGTTCGCTGCAGCCTAGGCAGTTTAGTTTGATGAATCGCACCGAATTATTGTTCAGCGTAATTAACTAATAAATAAATTCGTAACTTCGAAACCCCAGAAGAAGTTGGCGTCCTGATTTCTGCCAGAACCGCACGAACTGGTACTAAACGACCAATTATTTTAATGGCTTCATTCCTTCCGATCACAATTAGGGATTCCAGCTTGATACTTTTCCCTTTGTGTATGAGGGCCTGCCATTGAGTGGTTGTGAATTCATCAATTGCCCATTGGGCAGCCAAGGACAATTTCTGCACCACTACATTTCTTAGTTACCTGTAACGAATTTAACTAATAAAACAACTTTGCATTTTCCAGTTGACGTTTCCTGGATCCATTTCGTTCCCAATCCATCTTCTCTCTCACTAAAAATGAGTTCATGAGAACTGGTATCTTTCGGTTGTATACCAGCTCTAATAAATACTTATAGTATGTGAACGTACATACTGCATACATTATAGTGAACTATTATTTCATAGTACACATTACCGAATTGTAAATTGTAGCCAAACTGGTTACTTTTGCTCGATTTACCTACATTCGATGTTCCTCGATTATTAGTTCATTACATTTGCTATTTTCTTTTATAAGAATACCTGTTCTTTTAGGGCACACTATCCGCATGATAGAAATGCTACAATGGCAGCATAGTACTACGTATGGTAAATAGAGATGAGTTTCAGCTACTTATAGATGACTATTCATTCTTAGCAAAAAATACCTTTTAGTTCTGAAATTCGCTATTTAGGGTCATTTGTTTTCATGTTTTTGAAGCACTCATTTCTTAGTTCTGGGTTTTTAGCATGGAACATGCTCCAGCCTTGGACTAACTAGCCGCAAAATGTCACGCGAAATTGTGATGCTCGATTAATTAAAAAAGAGAAGAAGATTTTTATGGAAGTTAGTGGAAATCATGCGCTATAATCTTTATAGTTCTGCGAGAACCTGAGCTGCGAGCCCTCATTTACATAAATCATTCTAACAGCATTAATACGATAGATATGGTTTGGTCAGTAGACCACGGAGATCAGTAATATTAGGGCAGATCCCTCACATAGGTAAAGCCGAAATAGCAGACACGGAAAGAGCAAATTGAAACCAGCAGAATGATAAGAAATTACCGAAAGGGAAACCGCAAAATAGCATGGCTAAAACATGTTCCATGTTTTTTAAAATTTCAGCAGCAGATTCTAGCAGTAAGCATCCGGGGGTCCGGCCAAGCGCCGAGTTTTTCTTAAAACTTAAATCTCTCGTTTGAATTGTTGTTTTTATCCCACGTTCCACGGATCTATTTTGCTCAGAATGAATGAGAATTCTCTTTGAAAACTTTTTTGTTCAGGGATTTATCCGTACCAACAGTTTGAGATGAGTTGAAGTATTTTTCTAGATTTGTTGATTCTAATGATACTTTTCCATGGTGTAATGCTTGTCCTTTCGTTGGCCTTAAATATCTGGGAAGGATTTCTGTTTATCAAGAAGCTTGTTCAGTTTTACAAACAATTCCACATATGTTGGAAGAGTGTCTAGAGTATTGAAGGAGCATTTTTGCCTTGGTACAGCTTTAAGAAGAATATCTCCTTGCACTCATCACACATTCGGGCTACACATCAAATTACTGCTTGGTTAAACCTTGGAATTTTCTTGCTGAAATACCTTTTATTTAGTTTCTTTCAAAACTCTAGTTCTTGTTGAACGTTGTGGTGTAAATACATAGTTGTAAGCTTTTTACGCAGTTTTTTCTTTGGTCATTCTGTATTTTCTATTTTTTTTATGGTAGCTTCTAGTATACTTTAGATGATTCATTTTGAAGGATTTCTATGATTTCCTCTATTGTGAAGGATGGAGATCTCTCGCAACCACTTTAATTGATCGCTCAAAATTGATTTCAATAATGTAAATACACGAATAACGAGGTAATGAAACGGATTAGTTGCCCTTCAAAAGGGTGAGACGATAAGCAGGACACTCCTGAGCAAAACAGCTTGAGGTTCATGCTCAGGCGTAGCCGTTTCAAGGAACGGGAGAGGGAACTCTACCACACACTCGAATGTTTGAATCCAACGAAGTGGGTGTTTGATTACAAAGAATCTTCATTATAATCACATTTTAATAACTTGTTATTGCTTCCGAGTCTACCAAGGTAGCGGAAGCATTGTTTTCACTTTCGGAATGTGAACATTTTTTTGTCTCCAAAATCAAAAATTCCACTCGCATTTTGCGTTTTAGACCTTTCTGAACATTTTGGTTCCGTGTCTGTCTGTGTGTCTGTCTGTCTTTCAGCAAATCCTTGTTACGGGCAAAACTACACGAAGTTATAGTCCGATTTTGATGAAATTTTCAGGGATTGTGCGGGTTGGGGTGTAGATGGTCCCCTATAGGTTTCATGACCCCCAGATCAATAGTAGCCTCTGCGCATGCGCAAACGTGAAATCCTTGTTACGCGCATAACTCCGGGAGTTCTTGACCAATTTCGATGAAATTTTCAGGGATTGTTCGGTTTGATGTGTAGATGGTCCCCTATAAGTTTCATGACCCCCGGATCAATAGTAGCCTCTGCGCATGCGCAAACGAAATCCTTTTTATCACTTCAGTCGTCTATCCATTCAGCGTCGATGTCAATTTTCATTATTAGGTATATTTTATACTTTGTTCAATAGTTGACCTTTATTTTCTCAAGTTATGCTCCTGCATAACAATAAATTTACCCTAATTCGATATTTACTTCGCCTAATTGAACGAAGTTCTTTAGTCAATAATAATTTTCAATGATCTATACAGTCATGTTATGGATACGAGGAAGCTATGTGCCACACCCACTTGGCAGACGTTTTTTTAATTGCAGGTGCAATCCGACAGATTTCTCAATTTAAGTTATGGTATTCCAAAAATGTGTTAGGCTCTGGAAGGAAATTCTAGCTTAATGGAGTCGACAGAATGAACCGATGGAGAGAGCCACGAAATCTTCCTCATCAAATTGTTGAATCGAGTAGCGAAAAATTCTACCCACTTGGAGAATATCGTTCGAGAAATGAGGGAATGGGGAAACGGAGGTCGGGGATATTGGCGAACGGTGTTTTGAAGGCACAGAAAGAGAAATAATATTATTACGGTTGTGGGGAGCAATCAAGTCCCCCGTCCCACAAAGAAAATATTTTTACACAAAAGGTATCTCAGTGTCTTCAATGGTCATGCCACCTAATATTTCTTTCGCTCTGTCCTTCTCCGTAATAACTTTTCTTCTTTCGGAAGAAGAAACGCAAATTCACAAATTACATTTCCCACGGCAACGTCGTAAAAAGACGGCGGTCGTAATTTCTATGAGTTGCGTGTTTTGGAAATGGGAATAAGCAAGATAAGGGTAAATGAGCTCCTGTGGATTTTTCAGTTAATTAAAAGTGAACAAGCGGTAGCTGTTGATTTACATCTTTCAACATTTTACTGATGGTTTTCTCAAGGTTATAATAATGAAATGACTAAAATCCTAATCACCGTACAATGCATAACATCCACACAGATGCTCAACAACATAATATATATTATTTGTGAGTTAAACATAAGAACTGTACAATACCTGTACAGTACAGCTCTTCTCTAAAAACATTTGGCGTCAACACTGCAACATCAGGGCCGGATTTAGCAAACTGGCACCCCTAGGCCTGAGAGTATTTGCCTCCCCCCTGCACCATTTCTTCCTCCTCCCACTCCTAACACCACCTCAGTAAAAAACCCATCACCAACTTACCTCATCATCATTACTTTAAATATTAATTTAAAAATGTAAGTTACAGTACATGTAAATGGATACTTTACAATAATGAAAAAACTGGTTAAAAAATTGGCATACATTTTTCAATATTAGAAATTGGACTACATACACGTTCAAAAATAATTTATAAAGCCTTCCTTCTAGCTTTCATTCGAGCAAATGTAAATTGAACATCACTGCTAGGACCACTATATTCACCAAACTTAGCGGGTACCTTCCTTTGCGCCGACTGTCAGCCTAATACTCCTTCTTACATTTTTCTTTTGCTGACCGTTCCAGATCGTGAAAATTTGTCCTTAATTCCTCCAGGAAGCCACACAAATATTCTAAATATGATACAACTTTCCCAAGGTCCAACGTTTCATACTGCAATTTTACATTTATTTTGTCAAAACTTTTTAGAATTGATCCCCATAGGACCGCCATAAATGTTGTTTCAAGGGTACTCAGATTTTCCTTTAGAGTCCTGGCTTCATTTCTTGTTTAGGGCTTTTCGTCACTATCACTTGAAATCTCATCCAAACTTTTTAAAATGCTCTCTCTGCTTTTGTTGAAAGCTCGGCAGGCGTCGTGACGAGCAGACCATCGAGTTTTTGACAGATATTGCAACAATAAAGAACAGTTCCTCTTCAAAATAGCCCATCTATGGGGTGAACTAAAAAAGTTATACAGGCATGATTCTGCTGCACACGAACCTACAAGGTTTAGCGAATGCGCAGCACAAGGTACATACTCCGCTAGAGGACTGACTTGTTTGATGCGTGCCTGAACGACAGAGTAAATAAATGACATATTCGAGAGCAGATTTAGATTGTAGAGCAAATTTATATACCTCACAAACGGTTAACTCAAATAAAATTATTTGTATTCAAGAATAGAACTAATAATTCACGGTTTAATAATACGTATAAAAACGTTTTCTAATGCAAACCAAAATTTGTATTTCGATTAAAAAATTTTTTTTTCATGAGACTTGGAGCGCGCCCCAAGGCCCGAGCCTAGTAGCCCTATGCGTAAATCCAGGCCTGTACAACATTATTGCATATCTATTTCTTGTCAAATACAGGAAAATATAGTCTTTCGACTTGTTCGTGGGAACCATTCCCCTCAACACTAATCAACATACAAAAGAATAAAATGTTTGGATTTCACTTCAATTTGAAATAGCAATCAACAATACGCCCTTCCCAGGGAACGACGAGTTATTCCGCGCAGGCCGACAAGTTTATCGTTCCACCCTCCGCTCCCCGGAAATCAAATCCATTGGAAAAAGGTTTCCCCGTTGTTTACATAAAGTCACGATCCCTTTAACCCTTTCCGGGGTGACGCCCCCGCTCTACAGATATCTTGCGAGAGCGAAAAGAGAGCGGGGGATTATTTTAAAATAACTCTTCTCAGGAGGTTACAAAAACAAATCCGCGTTTTAAAGTTCACGACCCTTTCTGAAAGAGGGGCGTTTTCACAATGACAGAGAACGTGTCGACGTGTCTGTCCGTGTTTATGTATCGACACGCGACCCTCGCCTGTGTCCTGACACTCGAAGGATGTTTATTATTCCTTCTACGACTGGTTCGGGTTGGATTAGCTCAGCTCTCAGGTTATAATTGACCAGATCCACTTGAGAGCTTTCCCAAAGCATATGGCGACGATGAGTGGCTCTGTGAGGGGAGTCTTTGTTAAGCTGTGAGGAAATCTATTTACGTTGGTGTTTACGCTATTACAATATTTCCTGTTTCCCACGACACTGTAAGCCAAGCATGACTCTATTTAACTCTTTTTTCACTTCCATTCAAAGAAAATTATATCATAATAATCAAAATAGTAACCTCAATCCCAAAAACGAGAATCGAGAAAAAACCAATACACTAGGATCGAGTTGATATCTATTTCACGTACTGTACGTCGTTAGAGACTGGAAACGTTTATTTGTCTCTACTCAAACACCTGGATAAGATGGAAACCTCCTGATTTGTTGCAAATAGGTTAGTTAGTTTCAGGCTAGATTTGTTAATTTAGTACCTAGTTTTATTTTGCCATTAGGCGTTGATTAAAGGAGGGCCAAATACCGGTAAATAGTGAAATTTTTTCAATCTATTTCTAGTCCAGTCATCTGGTTCCAAAATGGGGGGGGGGGACTTGCAAAAATTCCCAACTTTCCGCAACTTTGCTGGGTTGTTTCTACCCCCCCCCCCCCAGGGGTGCTACACCTCATTTTGCGGACAAATTAACCTTGTGCTAACTTCAGGGGGCCCGAAAAACCGCGATTTTTTTGGACTTTTTTCAGTTTTTCCGCTGTAACACGAAAACTGCGCATCCTAGCGAGAAAACCACTCCATTATAAAATAAAGTAGAGAAAATGTTCTACGAAATGATCTACTCACACATAATTGTTGACCAAGCTATCATGAAGATATAGAGGCTCGAAAATGGCAAATTTTCGCAATATGGCAAAAATTAGCAGAAATCACTCTTTTCCAAGTGACGTGGTCATATTTAAAATCCGTTGCAAGAACAGACAGATTCAAAATACGCTTCGTATCCATGACACCATTGTATCCATGGTAGACGAGTCAAACTAACATGAAGTTGAGCAAAGAATTCGATTCTGCAATAAAAATGAAGATCCTTATCTTAAAATTATCCTTAAGATCCTTTTCTTATATCAAAGTTGGCGTTGTTTCTTAAGCACAATGCGCAACGTCGTCACATTAAATGTTCATTAAGTGTTCAAATTTTGAATTCTTTTGCAAAAACATGCAGATTCAAAATGAAAAAGTTTCTCCATAAATAACGATTTTATAAAGTGTGATCCATAACTTAGTGGCCACGCAGTACATTTCGGTAATCCATTACAGATTCCATCGTGATCATATGAATCAAATCATTCTTAGGCTCAATCCAGTTCTTAGCTACCGACCCGACAGCGCCCCCCCCCCCCCCCCCCGCTTAACACTCCTTCAACTAACCTTCGGGTGGGCTCCTTCCGCCCTTTGTTATCTCGGCATCACCACTTTTCCGTCCGCCCGAGGGGGTCATTCATGTACCTGCCACCTTGGTAAGCACTAGCCTCTCTGGTGCTCTGGTTGAATCTACAGATTTTTCCAGGGAGTTGGTTAGGCTTAGTAAGTACCGTTTATGAACACAAAATGCGCTCACGTAAACCCTTGTTAGCCCCCCCCCCCCAGCCGTAGCTTTCATCTCTGTTTACTAGCTCCCCTCCTCCGAGCTAGAATCCCATATTTGTAGGTTGCATAGGCAATTTTTCATCTTCGGTACTTAAATGTGTAAAATTAATCATACAAATGATCTGGCTGTAGAACCATAGAGGTCTACTGTCCCGTTTTTACTATTTAAGATTTACCATGCCGAGAATTCAATCCTAACTATGCCCCAGATGTTCCGGGTAAAAGTGGGTGTTAAGGTTTGGTTTTTCTTGGGAGATTACAAATGTTCTTTGGCTCTAAGCCTTCCGAATACTGATCTATAATGAGAATAATTTGTGATACTGTCCCGTTTTTTTCTGGTACTTCTTGTACCCTTGATCCCATTGTACTCATGGTTGAGGGGTAAAATTTCCATGGAGCTGAGCAAAGAATTCGAATCTGCAATAAAAATGAAAATTCCTACCTGAAAAAACAAAGTTGTTACGTGTTACTCCTATTATCCTTGTTTCGTTTCGTCCTGATACGCCTCGTATCCAAGACACGAGCCGATGTTCCTGAAATGTCAGTCATAAGGAGCCCCGGCTGGAAAGGAAAAGGAAGGAGGGTGCGGGAAGAGGCTTTGTGAGGATGGGGCGGAGGGTATGACAAGGGAGGAAGGAGGAAGCCTTCTGGCTGGGGAACATCTTGATGGTTTCCCCCTTCTCATTAATTGATTATCTCGGCGTGGGAGTGCGCACCTGACCTTACTCTGTCATTACACTCCCACCTACTTGTGGTATCTCCACTCCGTCTAAATCCCTACCTTTTTCTTCGCCTTGTTCCAACCTCTACGTCTTTATGAGAATAGGGACTTTCTCAGAGATCTTTAGATTAACAATGAAATAGGTAACCTGGAATACAACTATAATACATCTAAAACTGTACATTTATTGATGTAAAAACGTTCAATTCAACGGTGGCAATAATAAACCATTGTAATCGCTCTTGGAAAAAAAAAAAAAAAAGCTACCCCCCCCCCCCCCCTGAAAATTTCATGGTTTACGTTTCAAAGGATGTAGAATCCAAATCTGCAATACAAATTTTTCCGTCCGCCGTACGCACGATTTCTCCCAAACGGCTCGAGCAAAAAATCTGAAATTGTCAGGAGAAATCCATGTTGGTCCGACAACACCCCAATTCTTGAGCCAGCTCTCTCACTTAATTTAAAGTGCCCTTAAGGGTAGTCACATTTTTATGAAATCCCTAAAAACCTCGAAAAAAGTCGAAGCGGCCAAAATTTGGACTCTTTTTGAGGAACTTTCCCTGGGGAATCGAATGAGCCCCTCCCCAGGTCCGTAGGTCAAACCATTCCCGATGTATTCGCGTTATTTTGGTTTATTATTGTTTTTGTATTGATATCAGTAACCTAGAGATGTAGTGATGTAGTAATGTGGATACTGGAGTGAACTCCTAAAAGGCTTTGTAGCCGATACACGGGTTGAAGCATTCTAATAACCATAAAAAAACGCTGCAAATTCTTTCACTGGGGTTTGTTATTCTATTGGCTTGCGTTCATAATTTGAATTTATACTAAGCTTTGGAGTGTGCGTGTTTCACAAGTGATAGAGCTATTATTGAATATCAGGAGATATGCATAGAGCACGCAAATCGGTTCTCAACCAAAATACCTATTTGCATTGATCAGTTGATCATATTTGTGTGCCTCATGAAATTCAATAATCGCTCTATCACCTGTGAAACAGGCACACTCCAAAGCTTTGTAGACTTTCAAATCATGAATGCAAGCCAATTGAATAATAACCCCCAGTGAAAGAATTTGCAGCGTTTTTCTAATTAGTAGTTCCTATTCATATAAATAATTTAGTTCCTTCAGTTTCATCGTGATATATTAATAATTTATTTGTAGTTAAAGTAATTTAGTCGCTTCCGAGTCTACCTGTAGGTATTTGAAGCATTGTTTTCATTTATGGCAGATGAACGAGCGAATGAATGAATTTCTAGTTCACCTATGAGTTACGTTGCTCCAAAATCAATAGGACAGACTGCGCATGGGCAAAACTGTACCAACCGAGCCTCATTTTCTCAGGTTCTTAAATGTCCGATCGCTCTCAAATTTTCATCGCTGTCAGGGAAAAAATGATCTCATATCAATTCAGACCCGTACTACACGTCTACTAATCTTTTGAAGGCATTGACGTTCCGTGAATCGTTGTAACAAGATTACATTCTACATCTTTCCAGATTATCAAAAACATTTCAAATCTTTTTCAGATCTTTAGGTTCATGTTTCCTAGACGAGGACGTTACGAGCCTCACCCAACTTGGCAAACGTTTTTACTACGGAATCCAATCGTGTAGCGACAAATTGAGTTCCTTGGTTGGGAATGTTTGCAATATGAAATGTCATACGTTGAATCACTTTTATTGACTAAAGTTATGCCCAAAATTCAGTAGATAACTCAACCTGTGTTGTAAATAAGCTGCTTAATATGAAACTTGTACTTGGAGTATAGAAAATTTTATTTCAATTGTATTTTTTGTAGATTCCTGACATGCCCAACAACGGATAATTTTAAAACTTACGATCTTTACTTCATGCTGTAGGTGACATAGCAATAGAATGAACATTAAACAGCGTGTAATTATGTAGATATAAGTTCCTCGAAAATAGGAATGTTAGTTTCATAATTTATTGTAACCCCAATCATGTGATGTGTGGGCGAATACAAATCACTTGAGCCTAGAGGCGTTTTTGTAATAAATAAATTTTATAAAGTCACAGATGTTTTACAGCTTCTTCTCTCTGGAAACTTCGATTATATTCATATTTGCAAAACTTGCTACACGCTTTATGACGAAGTCATATTACCACCATTTAGAAGGGTGGTATTGAATGGAAGGGTGTACTGATCTAAAACAATGTGTTTTCGCACTTAAGATCCTTTATTACAGTTGATGTTTTTCTCCAAGACTATAGGAATGATATTAGTTCTATTGGACCCCAAGTTGATCCATAAATTATACTCTAGGTGTCTAAAAAGAGCTCCGTTGCAAATTTTAGTATCAACGTCAGATTAGAATATTAGTTAACCACACATATCCCTCGTCTCATGAGTGCCCCTACAGAAGTACACTTGTATTAAAAATGATACGAAAGGACTCATTTCCAATTTCAGCATCTCAGGTTGATTAAGATAATAATTAGTTTCATCTTATCACTGCGCCACGGTACCAGTATGTACCAGATGATGGTGTCCGGGAATAAATACTTTTTCAATCAAAAATACTGCCTAAGTAACTCGTCGAAAAATGTCACGCCAGTGTGAAGCGCGGGGCCTTCACGAAATTTTGTGACCATTTAACCCCTGGCAGTTGAACAACATTAACTAATAAGATTGATGAATTCAGAATTCAAAATGTGAGAAATATAGCTTTCATTAAACCGAATTTAAAGGTATTCAAGGATTCACCAAGAGGAGACTTTTCCTTATCCAGTAAAATCCTTGTTAAAAGAAGCATGCAGACATTGAGCAAAGTAGCTACCTCGAGGTACCGAAAATCGATTCGAGCTGTAAATTCCACTACAGTTCTAAACTAGAATGTGAATATATGCGATGCACAAAAAAAACCGAATGTTTGGAAATATTATTGTTTATGTTTATTTTTCCGGTATTTTTCCACAACGTATTTTGCATAAGTTTTTCTCATTTCCCCTGGGTTCTTCAAGTAGCCTCTTTTACTTAGAAATCCAATGAACAGCGTGGACAAAGCTGTAATGAATGATTGATCATTAATAGTAAGATATTACCAATTAAGAATTCCATGAACATTTTAACAACTTCTGGCATACAGGTCTACAGGTCAGAAACATGAGAACAAAAACTAATTAGAATTTTACTTTCGAAGTTTTTACGTTGAAACTGGATACTAACAAGATAAACGATTTTTGTTTTCATTCAAATGGGTCAGTTTCACGAGATATTACCTATGTACATTTAAGGATCTATTTACTACAGTATGTATTTAATAAAGTAGGTATTTACTGAAATGGCAAATTTAAGTTGTTACCTAGATGTGGATTATCCCACCATTCTCGTTTAAGACAAATGAATGACGAGACGAGACAAATAACGATAAAAATTGCACATTTTCGTACTTAAAACTAAGAGTACACACCGTCCTCTTTATGCCAAAACCATGAATGTGCCAAAAACTCCAATTTTGAGTTCGGCATCGCATTGACCTCCTCTATTCATGAAAAATCCTTGGAAACGCCCAGATATTCATTTCCATATGTTATAGTACAGAACTTAATCAACGAATGTGCATAGTGCTATTTCCTTGAATGCTAAAACCATGAATGTGCAAATTGCGCACATTCATCATTTTGGCATACGGACGTGGACAAGATTATTCGTTCCCATAACCACGAAAGCCACATTCATCATTTTGGAGTGAACCCAGCTGTCGAATGCAGCCCATCGAATGAAAACGCCATTCACGTTCGGATCTTCGTGGTATTCAGTGCAATAAATTATTATATAATAATTGTTCCATGCTCTTCCGTACCTGGTACCCATCAAATTGTATTGTACGATTATTATTTTTCTTCCATTCGTATTCGTACCCATAAATTAGTGACTATTCGTGGTCCTCTGTCTCTCCTCTTTCGCCTACCTCAGAACGCGATCGTGCTATGTCGTCACATCGGTTCAAACTTTGCTCGGAAATTCAATTCAACGATCATTAATAAAAATTGAGTGGTTCATTTTCATTTTTTTAATTCATTGATTTTGATGTGGTTTAACAAAAACCTACAAAAACCTTATTGTCGTTCATTTCAACAAAAACCCAGAACCCTAAGTTTATTAATTTATTTTCATTTTTGTAAAAACTAATTAGGGGTACCAGAAAATAAAAATGTGGCAAACAGATGGTTAATGAAGGAAACGTGAGGGGATAACTCACCAAACTTCGACGTAAAAACCATGAAAGTGAAATATTGGTCTAAACTTTGGTAGAATGTGCTATAAAGTGGAGGAGGAGTGGATCCCTTTGATTAATAAGTATTTTTCCTTCGATTGGTAGAACATCTAAGATAACAAGATGGAAGAAAATTACCTCGTAACATAAACTACGCTTTGTAGTATTTCAAACTAAATTTAAAATCAGTTATTTCAATTTTTCTTGAAACCTCTAAATTGCACATTCATGGTTTTGGCATAAAAGGGACGATACAAGGATTTTCAAAGAATTTCTTATTTATAACAGGATTATCATCTTTCATTCAGAAAGTACAGCCTCACACAATTCGCTATACACATCTCAAACTGCAGTAACAATCATAGGCGCATCCTATATCATAATTATAAAATATTTACCGGGAAAACTAAATCGTGCGGTTGATGAGCGTTCAATTTTTGAATAGATGGGTTTCCTCAGTCAAAACAGGTTATAAGCATAACTAAAAAAATCAGTTATGCTTACAGAAGAATAACTAATATATAATTCGCATAACTTAACTACTAATGATATTGGGAATCCTAAAAAACGCAGGTACATCATCAGATCTATCGTAAGCAGCAAAAATAAAAGAACTGAACATACCCAAGGTCAAAGCGTATCGGATGGGAGCCGTGATTTTAAGAAGTATAAAAACGATGGCTATGCGGCCAGTTGGAGTTTTAGTCTTTTTCTCAACCGTTTTGATAGATTTTTCATTCATATCGAAGAATTTCATTAATCCCACTAGGTCGAAACCGCTGAAAACAGATAAGGAATGGTTCAATATTATAAAAATATGGATAACAATGGGCATAATATATTGATCACTTTTGATCTATTAATTGTGTACAAAACTCTCTCAGCTTGCATCGTTTAGTTTTGAGAAGCGTAGAATCGACACCTAATACATTAGCTGGACGCAGCCCTACTGAGATAGTTTTGGGAAGAAAGCACACCACTAAATTTGCCCGGCGAGACCAGATCCTCGACAGATAATGGACAGCACTTTAATAAAGAACAAAATGAACCACGACAAAAATCTTATAATCCTGAGTTTGATTAAGGGCAATTGATCTGTATTAAACGCAAAATTGATCTATCTTGATCACCTGGCAGAACAATCGAAAGAACCGGGGAGCTTTCATATTTAGACCAAGTGGGAGGTGTTATTCTCGAGCTTATGCCGAACATTTGGGCACAAAATAGGCCGATGTGAACAATAATCAGCAGCCTGATCAAAAAGAACTGCGTGACACCAGCTCAAATGAAAGCCACCAAAATTTACGGAGGAGTTCAAGAAATCGCCATCCAACTAACTGATTTAGCATGTTTAAAAAAAGTAGGTACTGTTATACTGCATCTAATATACTCCTTATTTGTAAATATTGTTTGTTGACAGGGAAATCTCCGTGCAAGGGAATGAACGCGTCAGTGCCACAAGGAAGCGTGTGGGGCCCAATTATGTATTTGATATATGTGATCGACATTCCAGTGTCACAAAATACCACCTCAGCCATGTTTGCCGACGATCATGCCATCCTTTCGCGGAATGAGTCCGGCATTGTGGCATCGGATAACGTCCAACATCATCTCGATCAAATCCAACATTGGACTAAAGAATGGCGAATGTCAACCAATGGAACAAAATCATGTGCTACCATTTTTACCCTCAAAACCGACTTCCACTCCAACCCACTGACGCTTAATGGCAACCCAATACCAAAAGTTGACGCAGTTCGATACCTGGGTCTCTACCTACAACGACTCACGTACAACCATCATACAGGAGAGCTCGTCAAAAAACTCCGTCCGAGGCTGAACCTCCTCGAACCCCTGCTCGATCGTGATTCACCTCTGTCACTCGATAATAAACGATAACTATACCTGACTCTAGTACGTCCAATCTGGCAGTATGGCTGCTCTGTCTGGGGTCTGGCTAGCAGAACCCAAATAAAGAGGTCCAGACACAACAGAATAGAGCGCTTCGCCTCATCACGAATGCACCCTGGTATGTCAAAAATGCTGTTCTTCACAAAGACCTCGACATCCCCGAAGTGGAAGAAGTTATAAAAACGACCATCATCCGCCTCCACGTCTCTATTTCAAGCCATTCTACTCCTATTTTTGATAATTTACTGCCGCTATGGGATAGGCATCCCATAAAACGAAAAAGAGCTGATGACCTACTTAACTGAAGTGCATCTCTGCTGTTTAATCTGAACATTATTACGTTGCTGATCCTTTATTCATATTATTCACTCTTTAGAAACATCCATACTTACCCTACAATTGAAGTGGGACTGTCGCTGGGCAGAAACCCCAACTCATGCGCCATTGTACGTCCTGTACTTAATTTAATACTTAAATAAGCAAAATATTATGTGTTACTTGAAAGTTTAAATAAAGTTAAAAAAAAAAAAAAAAAAAAAAATGCTTCAGATTACTGTAATAACTTTTTCACTGACACTCTATCGTCATAGTGATGCCAACTCCTCATCTTATGATTGATGGTTATTAGAACAGTATGCTATACAAAATATTCTAGCAGTGTTTTTCTGCTTACATTGATTCATCTTATTATAAGTTATCTTTTAAGTATGTAATAAATGGTCTCAAAGATACGTTACAGACAAATCAACATGTGAAAAAAATTAACTGAACACTAATCGATTTCAGAATATTCCATGATCGAATCCATGAAATAAACAATATGTGTATGTATGTGTTTGTATTGGAGTATGTGCTTTTGATGGTGTTCGTTGTTCTTTTTTTGTTCGATCCCAATTTTACCCTAGTTGTGCAAAAACATGGGAACTTTTGAATTTCATTAGAGAAGAGAGACACTGGAGGGGGTAGTGCCGAATAAACGTGCTTTTTCTACAAAGTTTATCGATGCTATTGTGGGTATAATGCGCAACTGATTTTCGTGATTCTTATTTTCTTCGATCGCAATTTTAGCCTAATTTTGTACATTTTTGTTCAATCAACATTTTGGACTAGTACTTGAATATATTTCAGAACTTTCAATTTTCAATATAAAAGGAGGAGACTGGAGGGGGTACGGTGATAAATCGTTATATATTCTCTATTTTCCTGATATCATTTATTTATCTGATTTCATTGATTTGATTTTGTCCGATCCCAATTTCAACTCCGGAAAAATGGATCGGGCGGGACCGATGGGCTAATTAACAAACCATTCAACCTCTTCTAATACCGCAGCTTATACTGCCGGTGTTTATGCTTGCTTTCATTATATCAAGGATAATTCATATTTACCACTGCAAGAACAGGGACTTCCCTGCAATGCAAGCATTAGTTTCCAATATTTTTATGTATTATATCCATCCTACTAAATAGTTCTTTGTACTAATTTTGTTCAATTCCTGTTTGTCTTTCATGTGGACATGTGACGTTTAGTACGCTAGGGGATGGTTGTTCAACAATAGATAATCAAAATACAGGTATCAAATCCGCAGTTACCAAGGAAATTAACATTCGATGATACCAACCACTAAAAAGTACTTATAAACATAAATGCAAAGTTGAGTGCCGGTTTAACGCACAGGTAAGCTTGGAAAAATTGTGCATTCATATTTCTTTGCCTGAAGCAAAGTCTACTCAAGTGAATTTCACCTACAAAAGGATACCCCATGTATCACTGTTCTTAAACCAGTGCATTATCCCACATGCCAACTCTGCCAAATATTTGGGTATGACCCTGGACGCAAAGTTAAGATGGAAGGAACACGTAAAGAAAAAAAGCAAGAGCTGCAAATCAAATTTCGCAAACTTTATTGGATTATGGGGCGATACTCACAACTCAACGTTTATAACAAAATTCTTCTGTATAAGACATTGCTAATGCCTATTTGGACTTATGGCATCCAACTATGGGGCTGCACAGCAAAATCTAACATGCAAATGATTCAAACTTTCCAAAATAAAGTACTGAGGTGTGCAGTAAACGCTCCCTGGTACATCAGAAATGACGACCTCCATTAAGATCTGGAAGCCTCCATCTGACGACCTCCATTAAGATCGGAAGAGTGGAAACCGTAAGAGATACTGCGAAAAAATTAGCTCGAAGATATGAACAGCGGCTTCACGCTCATACTAATTTGGAAGCCATTCAGCTTCTTGACAACTCCAATACTACTCGGCGCCTGAAGAGGACCAAACCCTTGGACTTGGGATGCTGATACCGATGTGATAGTGTAGTGTGGTGCTAGTTAGTGAACTCTCACCATAAAATTGCGTAATTATGTTATAGCTAAATAACTTGATAGTTACTTACTGTATGTATGTATGATGTAACTAGTTGTTGTGTTCAATTATTATAATATATATAAATATACGCCTAAAATAGCCTTTCTTTGCCTAAAATAGCTACCAACCTTTCCAGTAACACGTAAAACAGAGATCCGGCGGCGACATCCACAAGGAGGTACACAGGGATGGCTATGAACCAGTAACTAACAAATAGCCTTTTGACTTTGGATAATGTCGATCCTTTGGGGTCATTTTTAGAAATATTTGTAGAGTGATGTTTCACGACAGAGCTGGAAAACTCTGCGGATCTTCGGTTGTTCGGAACCAACCATCTCGCTTTATCCTGGGTGAGTGAATCTGAAAAATATATTATTCAACATGAATGAAATTGAGATTTAGGAAAAAAACGCTGCAAATTCTTTCACTGGGGTTTATTCAATTGGCTCGGGTTCATGATTTGAATTTATACTAAGCTTTGGAGTGTGCGTGTTTCACAGGTGATAGAGCGATTATTGAATTTCAGGAGGCACACAATGTAATAGGAAATCCTTACTGGAAAACGAAATCTATTTAAAATAATCTAGGAAGCAGTTTTTGTGAGAAATAAACCTTGAAGTTTGAGGAACTTGTTGCAGGACACCCCCATACTCATATTTACGTGTTAACTCATGATGTGACTGAATGGTGCGAACTCTTTAAAATAAATGGTTTTTGGGACCAACTCAACTTCAATCACTGATTCAATAAATTGTAAGAACTATTAGAGAAAATAAACAATTCCTTCGGATTCAAAGGCTTACATCTGCAAATAACAGCGAAAGATCGGCTGTAGCGTCTAGCCTGGGTTAGATCCGCCTTCCTGTTTGAATCACTGCCAAGAAACTTGCTGACCTGAATGTACCATCCGATGCTTTCTCTGCGAAACCAAATTACCGGGGAAACTTTGGCAAGGATAAACATTGAAATAAGCACATTTTGGCTGAATTTAGGAAGAATGTAGATTTACTTGTCCAACTGGAAAAACGAAGATATGTGCGAGGGGATATGAAAAGAAATATTTATACTGATAGTGATTACACAGGTAACTATAGAACCTGATGGAATATTCGTGGGGTTGTTTGAATTACGCATACGAATCCTTTTGGTGTTGAGCAAAGATATTTTTAAGTTACCTAGTAGTCGTAGAAATATACGAATTTTCCATTTTCACGTTCTCACGTTTAGCGGCCCCGATCTTTATTGAATCGACGGTGCTCCACTGAGGAACGAGTCTCTCATGAACGCTATTGGGTTCTGGTTTGATTCTGAATTGACTTACCTCACCCAAGCTTACGAGATAAGTATTTTCAATGGCGCATTGTGCACGGGGGTATCTGAATTGCAATGCCAAGGAATTAAGGATCCATGCGCATTTAAGCTGATTTTTACTTAGGTGGTCCGGCCTTGTATAATATTTGTCTCTGTAGCTTCCTCGCTCTTTTGCAGAATTGCCAAAAGTTTCCTCCAAAAAGGGTGGTAGGTAGGAGCATTTATGCAATTTGTGGACAATACAAGAATGAGGGTTGATTTTTCTGGAACATTGACGGAGGGTACGTTCTTCCTTGGTAGGGAACCAGGTAAAATCGAATGTCCTTTATATTTCAATAATAAACACATCCGCGATCTAGTCTGAGAAGTCTTGAGTTGTCTTCGATCCCTCCCACACGCTTTAATATCGTACAAACCGATAGAATAAATGAATTGAATAGTGCTGTGTTTCTGCTGGTATCTGTCATAGGAATATGTTGGGTCCGAAAATCATCAGTGATGATTCATCACTCACCTTTCACCCGTTCTCCCTGCTTTCCACATTTTTTTTCTCCATTTCCCATTTCCCACCATGACGTACCACTGAAATTCAAGATAACAGATAATCATTTACACTAGCAGCTCCTGCTCCCGTGTCCAAGAGCGTAATACAGTGGTCCTTTTTTAGGACGTCCCTTTGAAGCAAGGCTTCGTCAACAGAGGGGCGCCTATTAGAATTGATCCAGGAAGCTCAAACACGAGGAAAAAAAACGCTACAAAATTATTTCACTGGGGTTTATTATTAAATTGGCTTGCGTTCATGATTTGAATTTCTACTAAGCTTTGAAGTATGCGTGTTTCACAGTTGATAGAGCGATCATTGAATTTCAGGAGATATGCATAGACCACGTAAATCTGTTCTCAACCAAGATACTTTTCAGTTGATCATATATGTGTGTTCCTGAAATTCAATGAGCTAATCACTCTATTCAAAGAAAGTGAAAAAATGACAATCGCATAATCGCTGTTCGAATAGTTTATACAGGCGACTTTCTTGCTTCTCTCATGATCGATAAGCATTTTTTCTAAGAAACATAAGAAGATTCAGAACTTTCAACTTCAGTTCACTAATTTGTGCATGAATATTTTAGCCATTTTTTAGAATTAGCTTTATTCTCAACAAACCTCTCTTTGTCAAGAAACCATTGAAATTGTGAATTCGCTGTTGGGAAGGGGATGGAAGGAGTAATGGCGTAATTGAGTAATGGAGTAATTAAATTGATCCATTGAAGTGGTGATGTGTGGACCTTCCTGTAACGCACGAATTACTTACCAATATGTTTTCAAATTACAATCTCCATAATCCCACAATATTTCGAAGGATTTGCGTGGAAAATATGTAAAGTTGGATTCCATTGAACTTAGGTTCAGCCTATCTTGTCGGAGCTGTTCGCGTCTATCCGTTTTCTCTCTATCAGTTGAACTGAGAATCTTCGCGTAGATGGTTTGTCAGGTCATGTCCCGTGTAATCTTATAAATATATGCTATTAATTGATTAATAAATCAAAGTTTTAGGAGTTTTCCAGAGTATCTACATTACTACATCGTGTTTCTGATTTCGTCTTTAGCCTTTGGTTTATTATTCAATAATGGACCATTATAATCGCTTTTGAAAAAAAAATTTACAGGTAGAAGTTTTTTCTCCCACTGATTTGTCAGGTCAACACTTTCCGTAATCATAAAAAAAGTAAATCCTCCTTTAAAATGCAATCAATGTGATTCTTTCCCATAAATGCTAATGTTACAAATATAATCATATTAATTGATTAATAAATCAAAGAAAATTAGTACTAGAAGACACTTCGAAAAAAAAAAAAGTATCATTCGATTATGAGTACGATCTGTACGGCTAAACATTAGGAAACGGGACTTATCGTGCTACTGTCTGGTTAGTACTGTTAAGGTAATCAGGGTGATTTTCGACTCGTTATGTCCGCATTTAACTTTAGCCTTTTTTAAAATTGTCTTCAATTATATTAATTCTTCCCCCTCCTCCCTCCCCCTCACAATCCCTTCCAACATTTCAACCGTTTAATTGACATCAAGTTTCCTTCTTTTAACACAAGTATGAGTCGTTGAACTCAGGTATATTGAATCTATTAAAAAGCGATCAATCGCTCCGCATTTTCGGCTTCACATCCTCGACGAGCCCCAGAGAAAAAGGCCTCAGAGTGAAAAGAAGGGTTGTAAGGTAAACGTCGGAAGGAAAGGGGTTGGAAAGTTGGTGAAATAATCTCTCTCCCGCTGTTGCCGCTCCCTTCAAAACGCCAAAGGTTTATTTCACGGTTGCCTCAATGTAATCCCGTTATTTCACACGCTGTCGGTTTTCCCGCCCTTCTCTCAGCTTTGCTCTCTTTTTCCCCCACTCCATCGCACGTTTCCTCTCTTATTCACTCTATTTTCCCCTCTCCTCTCTCAAGAGGTCTCTCTATTCCTCACTTTCGACACACACTAGGGGAAATTTCTTCTTTTTTCTAGCTCTCCCGTGTCATCTAGCACAACACAACATCCAAGAGGGCCACCCCTTGATTTCTCTCCCGGAGTGCCCGAAGGCTTTCAAATTACAGCAGGAACCGCTGATAGTCGAGAACGGCTCTTTTTCATGGCTTTACACCTTCGACACTTTTGATTCAACCGTTTTCCGCAATTTAGCATATCAATTGACTTGGAAAATAACGAGTAACATTTTGTCAGGTCGTAGTCACTCTGCTACTTTGGGGATACAACTAATGACTCATCCGTAATGTAATATGGCCCGATTAGCTCGAATATGTCATTTCGACTTTTCTCCGCCGAAGTTTCGGTTTAACTGTAAAAACTTGAAGCTATTACTGACTCACAGTAATCTTTCAAGACTTTTCGGTAAAGCTTCATGAAGTCATTGCGATTGGTTGTGCGATATCTAACGCTCATGCGCAAACAATGGGTGGTTGGCAAAGAAGAAACTCCGAGACTAAAGGCCGGATCACACAGGACGCGTTATAACGCGGCGCTCAGGGAACGCGCGTTCTCCCCGACGTTTGGCGATATAGCTACGTCACACACATCGCGTTATGTTGCGTTATTTTGGCCTGCGACCCAGCATTGTGATAGTGTACTCCAAGAGTGTTGTGTACAGGCGGTTCGCTGCTATAACAATAATTTCTGGTTCTTCTAACTTTCTCATAAAGCTATGATAACTTCTGGTGACTCTGATGAGGAAGAAGCTCTACTTTTACTAGTTTTATTAGATGACAAAAATAAACGGCATTGGGTGCACCCAATCAATGAAAAGAGAGAAGAGTTTGGGGAATACCACCGTCTATGTCGGGAGCTGCGATCACACGAGGATCGTTTTGTCAATGAGAGCCTCTGTTTCCTCACTCATCTCGAAAAAAACCGAGGAGAACGCCTTCAGCGCGCGTTACTTTTGTAATTTTTTACAACCCCAACGCTTGACGCCGCGTTACTGAAAGTATCGCTGATGCCATGTTGCGTCATGCAAGTGGAACGCCGTAACGCGACCGTACAGGAACGCCTAACGCTGCGTTATAACGCGTCCTGTGTGATCCGGCCTTAATAGAGTGATTTTGATAAAAATGTTAGATATTACCGGTCCCTAAACATCGTTGATATTGAAGGCCTTTGGATTGGTGGATCGGCTCAAGGAGCTTAAAAGAAGAAAAAAACTACTGCCCAATAGTTTCTTTAGTGCAAAGGTGCTGGTTGGGAAGCCGTTATCCGATCGTGGGTTGGAATCATAATATTAAATTGTAGATATTCGTTGTGAGCTGAGAATAATGTACAGCCTATGTATAGCCGAAGGAGATTTTACTTTTCCAAACAATGGTAACCTTTCTAAGAAATAGTTGGTAGTGAAGTGTCAAAAATATTTCACGACAGAAAAAATCATCAATAATTCTTGCTAGGAAGATTACGTTACGACAAGAAGGAGTTTCCTTACTCTGGAGACAATAGTTGACCAAGGGGGAGGAGGCGAGAAGATTTCAGGAACTTATGAAACAAGGCCTGTAAGCCCCCAGGGAAGACCTACCTTGATGTTGACAATAGCTCTGATGGAAGGAGATCCAGAATCAACATGGCGTGCCGCCTGCCCGGGCCCGCAGGATTATAGGACCATCTACCCCCTTGGACCGCGGGGCGAGATGACTACCCCCACAAGCCCCTTCACGAGGGTTGGGCAGCCTAAGCAATGTTAGCTTAGAGGCGACCCCTCCACGAATTACACCAACTCCCATCTTCTCGGACCGTTGAGAAAACAAGACACCAGCTGCTCCTATCTCCTCTACAGCTTCCCCTTCCTTTAGCTATCACCTTCTCCCCTTGTAATCGCGTGCTGTGCACAGGCAGAAGATAGCCTTTGTTCGATTTGTTGTTTTTCCCAGGATGAATCCATGTTCTATTGACGGTTTACATTCTTAACAGGATTTTATATAAATTTATATATTTTTGTAATCGACTAAGAAAAAATATTTCGAATAGCTCAGCATCGAATAAGAGAAATGAAGGCAATTGCACAGAAGTTTATTATTTCTGTATCAGTGCGGTACATTACCTAAACTTGCCACCTTCGTGAATGTAAAGGTGCTAGACTTCTCAAAGAAGCTCCATCCAATTGCTCTATCGTAAGTCAACTAGGAAAGTTTTCACTTAAACAGGGGTGCCCACCCCCCTAAGTGTCATGACGCATCACCCCCTTTCCAAAACAAAAATGTAAAAAATGCTCGTAAGCACCCCTGATTTTATCTAAAACTAAAAGAAGATTTATGTAGGCATTGAAAACCGTGCCGCGAGCCGGCGCCAAAATCACAGGCAATATTCGAGCACTGTCATTGTCATTTATACATTTTCAGATAGAAAATCAAACCATATTTAAATTAATTACTAGGTTCATTATTATTTACGTTTTGGTGATGTAATATATTTTTTTAATGTCGTCACGTTAAAAAAGTGTTTCAATCAATTTTACCTCCACAAACAATTTTTTTGGAACCCCCACCCCCCCAAGGATTTAAATGACGCAGTCTGGGCACCCCTGACTTAACCATAACCACTTTCATAACTCCTTTTCGGAAGTTATTTTCGACGCACAATTTTGTAGCCAACAGGCGATAGAATGACTTAGTTATAAATATAATTCTCACACTTTACTATTCCACCTGTACTTAACGAAAGCTCATACTTAAGTACCGAAAATGGTGCAATATAGTACTGCATATCGACACGTACGAAGAAACCAAAAAAACAACTGGAATTCAAAGAGATAAAATGAAACATTTACCTTTGCTTTAGTTGTCCTTAAATATATAAAATTCTGAAAATTATTGTACAAAGGGTTATTATCTCTACATTAGATAACCATCCACGTTAATCGCTGATCAATGTTTATTAGACGAATTTAATGGTATTTTATTTCTTGTAACTCCAAAGCTTGTAATTCTGTTTTAGATGAGTTCCATTTATATTCCAGCACTGTAGATCGATTAGGGAAGAAATGAGCCAAAGGGCCCTTCAGCTGACCATTGTGCCTCCTAACTTAGAAGTTGACTTCTAGGCGTCCCAAAGACGATAAAAGGACTCCGTAATAAGTAACACTCTGTCAGCATTACCTCTCTTAGTACAAACAAGAGCTGATATCTGAACACCTACAATGGTGCTGTACAGTAATACACTGGAGACCAAAAAAACCGGCGCACTTCAAAATCAACAGCTGTCTGGGTGCGGTTTCTAAGGGTTTGCACCACAATAAAACGGTCGTCATCAGGATCTGTCGCCCTTGGACGCCCTGATCCCGGCCTTCTGGTGTAGCTACCAGTTTCACGGTACCTCTGAACTGCCCGTCGAACCATTGTTTCAGGCAGCCCAAGCATAACGTTGGCTTCGGCCGTCCTCTATCAATGCAACAAGTTTTGCCACCACACACGCGTCTAAAACCATTTAAACGGCAGCTAAATTTTTAAAAACTTAATTCAAAAGGAAAAACTTCGAGAAAAACGATTTAATAAGGCACAATGACAAAAACGGCTTGTGTTGACCGCACTGAAGGCGGTTGAAAAGTCATATTTCGTCCTTTAGGCTTCTATCGTGAATTCATGACAGCATTACGGGAAAAAAAACTGAATAGTTGAAGAAAAACAGGGATGGACCATGGCACATAATCTCTGTTAATCTTGTTATTGACCCAACTATTGACTCAAACCCAACTGTTATCGATTTAAACTCTCCTCTTTGGAAACAATTCAACTGCGCCGGTTTTTTTGGTCTCCAGGGTATTTCCACACAGAAGCTGAAACAAACGAATGGATCAACTGAAATTAAACGAGATATCCGATTGAGTAAAAACTCATTTTCAAGTTTTCAAACTCGATTTTCGAAACGAAATGGTATTTTGATTCAAAAAAACATCGTGCAACAGAAAGTAGAAAGTTTTTTTTCTGCTTACATTTTTTAGAGCGGCAATAGCAGCCAGCGAGGTGAACCCAAATCTGCCTATTTGTCCAACTTTGACTAGCTTTGAATCCACTTTGAGGAAAAAAATCTTCTCACCCAATTTGTCATACCCAAAAACAATAGACCTTTATTTTATTTATTACCATCATCATCATCTTATTATTATTATTTATTATTTATTTAATTTTGTTGTCTTTTTTTCAAGTTCAACCTTCACGTGGAATGCGCCATATTGGTTTTTGTAAGTGAATAAGTGTTGAACTTCAAGAAACTAAAACAGATTTCCATAGAAAAACAATTGGGAAACTTATTCAAATTTTCGGAGTTCTTTAAAAACTTCCACTTAATATTGAAATTCGCTGATATTGCATTTCATTACATTTTAAAACGCTGCAAATTCTTTCACTGTGGTTTATTATTCAATTGGCTTGCGTCCATGATTTGAATTTCTACTAAGCTTTGGAGTGTGCGTGTTTCACAGGTGATAGAGCGATTATTGAATTTCAGGAGATATGCACTACCATGTGATCGGTTCTCAACCAAAATACCTATTTGGGTTGATCAGTTGATCATATTTGTGTGCCTCCTGAAATTCAATAATCGCTCTATCACCTGTGAAACACGCACACTCCAAAGCTTAGTAGAAATTCAAATCATGAACGCAAGCCAATTGAATAATAAACCCCAGTGAAAGAATTTGCAGCGTTTCATGCGTATCAGAATGCTTCAACCCGTGTATCGGCTACAAAGCCTTTTAGGAGTTCACTCCAGCATCCACATTACTACTTCACTACATCACTAGGTTATTGCGATGAAAACATAAGCAATAATAAACCAAAAAAAAACGCAAATGTTGGCACCATAAATCGGGCCGTATATCGGGAATGGTTTGACCTACGGACCTGGGGAGGGGCTCATTCGATTCCTCGTGGAGTGTTCTTCAAAAAGAGTACAAATTTAGGCCGCCTTGACTTTTTTCAGGTTTTTAGGGATTTTAAAAAACTTTGACAAGCCTTAAAGGGCACTTTAAATTAAGTGAGGGAGCTGGCTCAAGAATTGGGGCGTCGCCGGACCAACATGGATTTTTCCTGAAAATTTCAGATTTTTTGCTCCAGCCGTTTGGGAAAAATCGTGCGTACGGCGGACGGACGGAAAATTTGTTGTTGCAGATTTGGATTCTACACCCTTTGAAACGTAAACCATGAAATTTTCAGGGGTTAGAATTTTTTTTTTTTTTTTTTAGCGATTACAATGGTTTATTATTGAATAATAAACCAAAATTAATAAGTCGGTTTAACACTAAATCTTCAAATAAGTAATTTAATTGATTAAATAATATGAAGCCATACTGATGAATTGATTGTTGAAGTTTACTATTTTTTCTAACCGGTAGGTACCCACCAAAATTTTAGTTTGTGGGAAGACCAAGTCAAAATGCCTATGCGAAAGGGCGACGAGATGATTAATGAAAAGATGCGAGCTAATGAATGTTTGGGAGCCACCGACTCCATTAAGGCTCTCTCAGGGTGTAATGGTTGTGGGTTGTAGGTGCGGGTTGATGGATCCACGGCTGGCAACATTTAGTCAAGTGTGACGGTTCCAAGGCATTATCTCACATCTTTCCAGGTGGTTTGTCATCTCCAGCCCCCTTTACGCTCTAAAGATGGTGCTCGGAGAGGGAATCGTCCTCCCCCAGACAAATTGATATCTCCACTTCCCTGCTCTGACACAACATTCACTTCGCCACTCGGCAGTTCCCAAAACTTCTCGTGTCATTCGGAATCCTCGAAAAAACACTTCATTCTCTAATTATGTGTACGGATGATATCGTTTAAATCTCTATCACGAAATTCGCTCAGGACTTGACCTTAGACCTCGAATAAAAGAGCTTCGACGGTCTTCCAAATCGGGGACGAATGTTTACTAAGCTGCGCATGGTTTTTATTCAAAAAACGCTGCAAATTCTTTCACTGGGGTTTATTATTCATTTGGCTTGCATTCATGATTTGAATTTCTACTAAGCTTTGGAGTGTGCGTGTTTCACAGGTGATAGAGCGATTATTGAATTTCAGGAGATAGGTGTGCATAGACCACGTAAATCGGTTCTCAACCAAAACACCTATTTGGATTGATCAGTTGATCATATTTGTGTGCCTCCTCTACATCAGTCTACCTTTGGCTACATCGTTTAAATTTGGATTTGGGGAAGTTTTAACGCAATACGAGTGCCAAAGGACTTGATAAATTATAGACGTTTTTATTGTGTGTTGGGGAGGGGGGGGGGGGGTATTGAGGTTCAATAAAAAACGCTGCAAATTCTTTCACTGGGGTTTATTATTCAATTGGCTTGTTCGTGATTTGAATTTCTACTAAGCTTTGGAGTGTGCGTGTTTCACAGGTGATAGAGCGATTATTGAATTTCAGAAGATAAGCATAGACCACGTAAATCGGTTTTCAACCAAAATACCTATTTGGATTGATCAGTTAATCATATTTGTGTGCCTCCTGAAATTCAATAATCGCTCCACCACCTGTGCAACAAACACACTCCAAAGCTTAGTGGAAATTCAAATCATGAATAATAAAGCCAAATGAATAATAAACCCCAGTGCAAGAATTTGCAGCGTTTTGGACTACAAAATAGATTAAAGCCAATTGACAGCTGGTGAATGAGGCAACGCAGTATTTCGTCAAACCAGTTTCAAGCCAAAAATACTTTTTTTTTTTTTTTACATTTCCTTTTTTTACGGTTGGAACTAGCCCACTCAGTTTTATACTACTCCACTTTCTTCCGTCTATCTAATGTAAACTATAAAAGGATGGTTTTTTAAATAGAGGTTTTAGTTATAGTAAAAATACACTGTTACCTCCTCATTTCAATAGCTTTTATCAGTACATAAGACAATAAATTATGATCCTGCAAATACCACGATAAAATAGGTAAATGTTACTAACAGATGTGGGGTAACAAGTGGGTAACGGTTAACGGTGAACCCACTTTTCCATTAAGCTTCATCAAGTTTCGGGCGGGCCATATGAAAGTTTAATTTTCAAAGAAGCTCGAGTTCCTGCTATTATGTGTGAAGAGAGTGGAGAGCAATTTAGTCGAGCCAAAGAGATTTTCTTGGTAAGGAAGTTTCTGGGAAAGGCTGAGAAGATCGGCAGCGAAGGGGGTACTAATTAAGTAAGGTACTTTCTGATTTGATGGAGCAGTTGTGAGAGACGGGCGACGGAGGAGGGAGGCCTTACATGTGCTGGGGTTCTCACACCAGCGAACAAGCCACACTTTCTTCCATCTTCCTCTTCGTTCGGGCCCCTTTCCCACCGTTTTGGCGCCGAAAATACTTCGTCTAACCCGAGCACCTCTTAATTAATCACGGAGACCCAGTGGCCCAGATAGTGAGAGGATAAAATCTTCATTTTTAATGATTTTTGGCTAATGAAAAGTTGCGCGAAACCACTACCTAAGACAATTGCTGGAATTTAAGTCCCACCTTATCAATGTAATCTCATAGAATTGCTTCCGAGTCTACCAAGGTAGCGGAAGCATTGTTTTCACTTTCGGAATGTGAAAAAATTTTGTCTCCAAAATCAAAAATTCCACTCGCATTTTGCGTTTTAAACCTTTCTGAACAATTTTGGTTCCGTGTCTGTCTGCGTGTCTGACTGTCTGTCAGCAAATCCTTGTTACGGGCAAAACTACACGAAGTTATAGTCCGATTTTGATGAAATTTTCAGGGATTGTGCGGGTTGGGGTGTAGATGGTCTCCTATAGGTTTCATGACCTCCCAATCAATAGTAGCCTCTGCGCATGCCCAAACGTGAAATCCTTGTTACTCGCCTAACTCCGGGAGTTCTTGACCAATTTCGTTGAAATTTTCAGGGATTGTTCGGTTTGATGTGTAGATGGTCCCCTATAAGTCTCATGACCCCCGGATCAATAGTAGCCTCTGCGCATGCGAAAACGTGAAATCCTTGCCACAAGCATAACTCCGGGAGTTCATGACTGATTTCGATGAAATTTTCAGGGATTGTTCGGACTGATGTAAAGATGGTCCTCGTGAGTAATAAAGAGAAAATAAAGTTTTAGCATGCCTACCTTTATTTTCTCAAGGTATGCTCCTGCATAACAATAAATTTACCCTAATTCAATATTTACTTCGCCTAATTGAACGAAGTTCTTTAGTCAATAATAATTTTCAATGATCTATACAGTCATGTTATGAATACGAGGAAGCTATGTGCACACCCACTTGGCAGACGTTTTTTACTTTGTATTTTTGTTTAAAATTTGTATATTCTATTGTCGTATGAAAATAACGTTTCGGTTTAAACAAAACGGTTGTTTATCAAAAATCATCATTATGTGTCATAACGAATTGGTGGCAATTACGAAGTAGTGCTGTTCCACCAATAATACAGGAAAATTATACGCTAGGAAAGAGTACAAGAACAAATACGTAGTAATTTGTGAGGAAAGAAACAAATTTGAAAGGACTAGATTGGAATATTAGATTTGAACAAATAAGTATTAAACAATTAACGGTACTATACTGATATAAATGTTTTGCGAACAAATAACAAGGGTTTGATATGACCTTTTATTGATTTACAGCATGTCTCAAAATGTTTAATACACATATAATCGTATTTACTACAGCAACAAAAATCGTAGATCTAGAAAACTTTTGTTTCGTGGCGTTCTTCTGAGAGGTGTCCGAGCTCAGCCTTCACAGTTGGAATTGATTTTGCGTGTGAGATCCATTTTACTTTAGATTCTGGAGACAGGTTGTTGGGAAAGTAAAAATCGCTTCATTCACGCTTTATCTGAAAAATCAGATCATATGTCAACAGATCATATGCATATTAATATATATATTATAACCTTTTACTTAAAAATGAGCTGAAACCCGTGTCAAGAAATTTGTAGTGAAACAATTCAAATAATTCCAAGTAGCTGAGTTCATGTTGAAAAAGTTTATTTTTCTACCATTTTTTTCAAGTGCAAAACTAATCGTCAATTTTCAAAAACTCCTCCCACGCTGTTGGTTTTGGCCTTTTGATATGAGGCCCCCCAGTTATACCTAATAAATGGAAAAATATTGGTTCAAAGGATTTTAAAATGTTCTGGAGAAGGGTTTGCCCTACCTGTAGATCGCTGTGCGGTGCACGGATTTTTAAAATCTAATTTTTGGATTCTACGCGACTTGAAACGTAAAGCAATACATTTTGAGAAGGGTTAAATTTGATTTTTCAGTTGTCTGCAAAGATTCATTATTGGAGGTAATAAATCAAAACAGGTTTACTAATAGAAATTTAAGTTCACCTATTCATTTATGAAGTAATAAAGACGTGTAAACAAATAGGAATCCGTAGCAATTCCATTCTCAATGTATGGCCCGATTTATGGTGCCAACATTTGCATCCACATTCACTACATCACTATCACTATCACTATCATTTTTTGTTTTGATCGCAGTAATCTAGTGATGTAGGAATGTGGATACTGGAGTGAACTCCTAAAAGGGTTTATAGCCGAGACACGGGTTGAAGCATTCTGATATGCATACTCCGTCTTACGAAATTTAAAATTTTCAAAGAGAATATTTTTCCATTGTAATCGCTCTTGAAAAAAAAACGCTGCAAATTCTTTCAATGGGGTTTATAATTCAATGTTTCATGATTTGAATTTCTACTAAGCTATGGAGTGTGCGTGTTTCACAAATGATAGAGCGATTATTGAATTTCAGGAGGCACAAAAATGTGATCAACTGATCAATCCAAATATTTGGTATTTTGGTTGAGAACCGATTTAAGTGCCCTATGCATTTCTCCTGAAATTCAATAATCGCTCTATCACCTGTAAAACACGCACACTCCGAAGCTTAGTAGAAATTAAAATCATAAATCATTGAATAATAAACCCGAGTGAAAGAATTTGCAGTGTTTTTAACTTAGGTTATTGTTTTTCGTTTACCTATACTCAGTGAGGAATGAGGGAGCTCCCTCTCTCTTTAGATAATATAGTAGGTACATACCGCCGCATATTTTCCTTTCATTTTTTCGTCGTATCAGATAATGTTTTGATGTTGGAAGGTTGTTTCATCAAAAAGCGACTTGCTTTATTAAGCAATTAATGTTGTGAAAACAATAAGACGATTGTATTCGGGGAGACATTGTGAAAAAAATGTTCGAAAAAATGTTTTCTTATCATTTTTACGAAAGGCAAAAATGGTAGGGAACGCTATACGGTACCTTTACAATTGAAAGGGAGGGCAGAAGCGAGCGGCTGAGCGCCTCGAGGCAATGGGGTCACGAATGCAAATTCCAAATAAGAAATCACTTGTTCAAAGCAATGGAGGCTTTGTGAAGGGGGAAAGGGGAAATTCGCTTGCTTACTTTGGCTAATGGATCTTACTGATTGGCTCACTTGATTGACACAAATGTTTGATGACATTGCATTTTGCAAACTGTCTCCCTCCCTCTCTCCCTTTCAAACGTGAGACTCCCACAGTCGGTAAACCGATCGTCAATACTCAGTTCCTCTCTTATTGTCATTACTGGGCCCTATCTTCGCACACTATTAGCTCCCTGTTTGATCACCAATAGATTGGATTTTCGGTAGTCGCAAATAGGAATTAGGTACGTTTGTGCAACCGTTTCTACTTCATCTGTGGATAAATTCTTGAAAGTGACAATTACATTGAACCCTACTTTGAAGGTCATATTATTTACCTATCTATAAGTAGAACCAGACTCAAAATTACCTATTAGTCATTATATCCTCGAATAGTGACTAACAACTAGGTAGTTATTTGTTCGTTAGTTGCCTAAACTGCAAGACAAATAATAAATTTTTTTTTTATAGAGCGTTTATTTGTTAATATATCAACTAGTTACAACTGAGGTAATATACAGGCAACTATCTAGATATTTACATCACATAAATTCCGCATTATTATACGAGTGTTAGTCCATTGACAATACACCACATTTCAGCTTCACATCAGCATCCAAGGTCCAATGGCTTGGTCCTTTTCAGGCGTCGGTTTACTTGGGAGTTGTCGAGAAGCCTAATGGCTTCTGGGTTGGTATGAGCAAGAAGCCTCTTTTCGTAGTTCCTTGCGTATCTTATAATGACATCGGTGACTCTTTCGATTTGGAGGTCCTTGTGGAGGTCATCATTACGAATGTACCATGGAGCATTCACAATACTCCTTAGTACCTTATTTTGGAATGTTTGAATTATTTTCAAGTTACTTTTAGCTGTGCATCCCCATAGCTGAATACCGTAGGTCCAGATAGGCATAAGTACTGTTTTGTATAACAGCAATTTATTGTGCAAACTGAGTTGTGAATTTCGGCCCTAGGATTAACTAGGTAGTTATTTGTTCGTTAGTTGCCTAAACTGCAAGACAAACAATAAATAGGAAAGATTTGATTTTTGTTTATTACGATTAAAATAAAAAACCACTTAAACGATTTTAAAAATTGTTTCCCAATTAAAAAGCTACAGCTATGAACAGTAACTTTGGCTATTATATTTTCAAAAAATTATACTCCCCACCTAAAGTCGAACAAGGTAACCCAAGGTCTCAAATCGATTATGTATAAAATGGTTTTCTAGGGAGTACGCCAGTTCTGCGCACAGTCGAAAGTCATGCTAATCAAACGTACCGATTCCGCGCCGACCTCATTTTGGTAAGGTACCAATTCCGCGCAGATCTTGTCCCTTTCCTCATATGACAGTTCCGCGCAAGCTAACGAACAAATATCAATGTTGTTTACATCAACCCGAGATGTTTACATCTGTGCCTATTCACGGTGATCAGTCGTCTTTTGTGGACAGCTTGTGTACAATTTACCAAGAGGCCGATAATAATTCGCCAAAGTGGAATTGCGAGCACTGCAATCACAGCAGCCACTACATGTGTTCCATGTGACGACATGATCACGGACTATGTGATGTATGCAAGGCTATTTTATAATTTTGTAAAGAAAGAAAAGCTAAACATTAGTGTGGGTTCAAAAAAGTTCTATATACAAGACTGTAGTTTACCTATTCCTAAGTCATCGTTCATTTTAACTAAAGTTTATTGACTGTTTTCATGGTTTTTATTGTTATAAATACATTTAACCTTCTAAATTTGGAAAAAATGGATTGAATGACGGTTGAGAGGGGAACATAATTCAGTTCTCGTGGGTACCCCGCAGTGTGGGAAATGCCGCCCAAAGCACTTTATTAACATTCACGGCTGTTTTTCCTTTAAAAATCCTTTTATGTAATGGAAATGCTCAGATATCGAAAATAGAATAAATTCTCGAGCCATTCGTCCAACAAAAACATTTTTATGACGTTCTGTCCCTTAACTGTATGGTTCCAAAGTTAAGTGCACGGTATTACACCTCGTTCCCCTACATGATTGATACAAAGGTTCCTTTTTATTAACATTATTTTGGACCGAAAAATACAATATTAATTTATATTTTCCAAATTTCGGAGGGGTCCCAGGCCCCCTCGGCCCCCCCCCCCCCTTGGGCCCCCCCTTGGGCCCCATTATATACGCCCCTGCAGGGAACAAGTGTCATTCAGAAACTCCTACGTTTTGTTGTCATGAAATGGCTGAGGGCCGGTGGGTGTGGGAGCAAAGGAACTGACACAGAGATCAATATCACTTGTTGGCCGGTGTTGTTGAAGCGTCTTGCTGCGCTCTGGTCATCCTTCCGTTTCCACCTTCCTTACCACGATCGCTTCCTCAATTAGTTATCTCCATATAATCCGCAAAAAGAAAACAGAAGAAAAAATAAGTTTTACCTGGCCTATATGAAGATGACATGAACATTATTCCACATAAACACACAATTCACTAGTAAATTTTCAAAGCGAAGGATCATTCATATCAAAGCTTGTGATCATTTCCTACGATGATTAAGGGAGTTGTGTCAGGAAATTTCACAGAAAAAACGCTGCATATTCTTTCACTGGGGTTTATTTTTCAATGATTCATGATTTGAATTTCTATTAAGCTTTGGATTGTGCATGTTTCACAGGTGATAGAGCGATTATTGAATTTCAGGAGGCACACAAAAATGATCAACTGATCAATCCAAACAGGTATTTTGGTTGAGAACCGATTTAAGTGCTCTATGCATATCTCCTGAAATTCAATAATCGCTCTATCACCTGTGAAACACGCACACTCCAAAGCTTAAGAAATTCAAATCATGAATCATTGAATAATAAACCCCAGTAGAAATTCAAATCATGAATCATTGAATAATAAACCCCAAGTGAAAGAATTTCCACTGCGTTTTTCATGTGAAATTTCCTGACACAACTCCCCCAATCATCGTAGGAAATGATCAAAATCTTTGAAATGAATGATCCTTCGCTTTGAAATTTTACTAGTGAATTGTGTGTTTATGTGGAATAATGATCATGTCATCTCCATATAGGCCAGGTAAAACTTTTTTTTTTTTTTTTTGCGGATTATGTGGAGATAACTAATGGAGGAAGCGATCGTGGTAAGGAAGGTGGAAACGGAAGGATGACCAGAGCGCAGCAAGAGTGACACGCCTCCATCTTCCTCAATTCCTTGGGCAAACTTCAGCTAAAGTTCCTCTCCTTTTTTCAAATTAGCTTTTGTTGTTTTAGTTTTTCCTTAATGATGCGCTCCCACCAACATCATTTTAAGATGAAAAAGTCCGTATGTCATTCTCCACATAATAACTCTCAAAATCATTTTTCTCCTAAAAACCTGCTCCTTCGCTTATAAGTCCAGAATTCAAAAATAAAGCCTGAGTCGGCCGGGAAACACTTGTTGAGCACAACGTTGAAAATGCGCTTGAAAAAGGCAAATAAAAAAACGACTAGAAATCGTAAATTACATATGTTTAGCAGAGTTTTTCGCAAAAAGTATGACCTAGGCCATTATTAATGTTATAAACAACATTACGAAAAACTGAAGGTTAAATGCCATTGAAAAGGCAAAATAATTGTTCTTTTAACTTTGTTAGTAGTGCTGAATATAGCTAACTACGTAATCTAGAAAACATTTACTTGCTTTAAAATATAGTACTTGACTGTTTTTAATTATTATTATCATTTTTATTATTATTATTATCTTTTTTTTTACTTCAGCCAGGAATTGAACGTCTAGGATAAAATGTACTTATTGATTTAATCAATATCGGCAAAGGTGAAGGTCCCCAGATCCAACAAAGCTCCCGTTTAAACTCTGATTTTTCGCTCGCCAACGTTCTTTCGGAATCACATCCCTTTTACGCTTAACCGAAAAGCCGGTTTAGTCACGGACGTGGCTCGTTTTAGCTTTTGATCACATCCAGTGACGCACGAGTCTTTCAACAGTTTGTCATCCTGGGAAAGGCAACATGTTTTTAAAAGCAAACAGATTCACAAAACCGACCATTTGATGATTCAACTTGTCGTTGGTGATCAGTTCGTCGAAAACCATTGCACAACGAAACGGAACGAAAATGTCATACATATTTCACTGAAATAAAATAAAGTATGATGCTCAGTACTTTGTTAGTACACCTGGCACACTGTCATTGCCTTTCTTCACCACTGTGAATTTATAATAATTGTGAATTATTGTGAAACTATTTCTCTCTTTCATTTGAAGAATTTTTCTTTATTAATCAACCCGCCAAGTACTATAGTCACCTCTAGGTGACACTACTTTGATAATTAATTAAAAATAAATTAGACGCCAAATTCGATTTTTCTACGGTCCTACGGGATCTACTGGGCATGGACAACAACTTACGAGTCATAGAAGAAGTTAATATTCATGACAGTTCAACTGATAAGCTCATATGTTTGGTTATCTCGTGAATTTCGTGTTTCCCTGCAACTTGTCAAGAGTTTTGAGAAAAAATCATTATAAACGCTTGCATACGAGTCTGCAACACATTGGGACATTTTATGTCTTTAGTCCCCACCACCATCACCCCCCCCCCATTTCCAACCCCATTAGCTGGGGACTTTTGAGAAGGATAATAGCGAAGAAATGAAATGTGGGGGGCACCCCCAGACCCCCGGATTGTTAATGTAATGATGAAGGATAAAACCCATCTCAATTTATTCAGCGTCCAAAATTTAGTGAAAATTCAGCGCAGCGTTAAAAATGCTTGCATACGAGTCTGCAACACATTGGGACATTTTCATGTGTGTTTTCTTATTGTATTTATTACTAAGCATATCTCAACCGTGCATTGCACGGCGGGGCGTACAGATCAATTAAATGGGCCATTAATTTATTGAATGGGCCAGTACTTCATTGAATTCTAGGCAGGCTACATCATCTACCCCAGTAGCGTTGTTGTTACACTTGTGTTGCTGGGATAATAGTAAATTAAGAAATCAAAAGTCGCAAAGTTAATTGTATAAGGAGTCTAGTCTAATTTGATTAACGTGTAGTGTTAATTTTGTTGTGCGTAAATTACACAATGGCACCTATGAAGAAATCCAAACGATCGGAAAATACAGAACAGGCACGTTCCAGCTCATCCCATTCAGTGGACCAACACGGCGAGGAGTGTGGAAAACAGGTAAAACTTCGACATGGCGAACCAACCGTTCAAGAAAGTTCAATATCACCACATATTTGTCTCGAAAAGATGCAGATATTTTTACTAAGTTCACCTTCATCCTGCGAGGGAAATTTGGGAAAGTAAATTGCTGTTATACTATCCTCGTTACCTACTACTGTTTACATGGTAACTCTATTTTCGTTAGCAATTGTGACGCAATCGCGTTTATCTACGAAAGACATGAAAATGTCAGGTGACAACGTCATTTCTGATGGTCATAATCATCGTTGTGGCCATCTCGTGAAATTTTCGTGACTTTTTTTGTTTATGTGCCAAAGCAAAGTTTTAAAATGTCAAAATGCCGAAGATCAGGTAAAATTCTGGGACTTTTTTGTGATAATCTGTTTTTAGGATGTAGCATGTGTTTGTAAATAACATTTTGTCCAGAAAAATTCAAACTGAAGCCCCCTATACTCAACCAAATCAGCCATGTCACCTGTACGTGACTCTAGGATTTCACGGAACATCAACCCCCAACTCTCACCCAAGACCCAAAGTGTTTTATTCGTGATACTTATGTTTTATTTGAACTGTGAACAAGGTGAAAGTATGTGTCTGGTGTTGGCTGTTCTCTGTTGACCCCGTTGGAGGAGGATTTTAGATGTCACAGATCTACCATGGTAGGCTTGGCAGCAAGCAGCACATAAAGGGGAAGCCAATCCGTTTTGGCTACAAACTCTGGTCCATAGCCACCAAGAATGGGTTCCTTGTGTCGATTGAACCTTACCAAGGTGCTAAAGCTGCCCCCTTACCTCATCAAAATGAAGTTGGACTTGGAGCTGCAGTCGTCCTCACCACTCATTCAAGGATGCCAACAGAGCTCTGACCATACAATTTGTACATTGAAAATTTTTTCCCCTGGTTGCTGCTGCTGAATATTATTCATGGTTGGTATTCATTCCACAAAACTAATGTTTGATTCAACGTACAAGTGATAAAGTTCACAGTGTAAGATTTTGGAGGACTAATACTGTATGTAGTGTTGAGCTCAGGCCTACAGTCACCTAGAGGTGACACCCTCATATCTTTTGAATAAATAATTTTTATCGCGGTTTTTCGTCTTGTATGCTTTTCATTACCTCTCAGTAACAACATATAAAAAGAAGGAGTGGAAATTTGCATGGGCGCCCTTATAGTACTTGCCGGGTTTAACTAAATAAAATCATAAATTATTACTATCATCCGTTGAACATTTATTATTGGTTATACACAGACCTTTCGTTCTTAACAAGTTGCCTGGGACTAACAATAAAGAGGAGGGGTCCCAACGACGCATTAATAGTAAATAATAGTTCACTCAAACAAGCTTACAAAAAAAAGTCAATTTGTTATTAAAATTTGAAAAAAAATTTTTGGTGTAAAATTTTCGAACAAAATTTTTTTATCATACAGCAAAAAACGCTGCAAATTCTTTCACTGGGGTTTGTTATTCAATTGGCTTGCGTTCATGATTTGAATTTCTGCTAAGGAGATCTGCTATTTCAGGAGATATGCATAGAGCACGTAAATCGGTTTTCAACCAAAATACCTATTTGGATTGATCAGTTGATCATATTTGTGTCCCTCCTGAAATTAAATAATCGCTCTATCACCTGTGAAACACGCACACTCCAGAGCTTAGTAGAAATTGAAATCATGAACGCAAGCCAATTGAATAATGAACCTCAGTGAAAGAATTTGCAGCGTTTCATGCGTATCAGAATGCTTCAACCCGTGTATCGGCTACAAAGCCTATTAGGAGTTCACTCCAGTATCCACATTACTACATCACTAGGTTACTGCAATCAAAACAAAAACAATAGTAAACCAAAATAACGCAAATGTTGGCACCATAAATCGGGCGATACATAGGGAATGGTTTGAGCTACGGACCTGGGGAAGGGCTCATCCGATTCCTCATGGAAAGTTCTTCAACAAAAAATATCTTTCTTCAAAAATGTGTATACCACACCCTCTAACTTTGTCATTTTCTATTTCAGGGCGTTGCGATTCCGAATCTGCAATATCAATCTCCCATGCTCGCCATAGACCTTAGAATTGATGAGACGAAATCCCGTTCTTTCGCATATGGAATACACTTTGGATCTAGTTGGTCCTAATTTCTAGCCAGCCTGATATCCAAACCAAAATTTACAAAATTCCCCTCAAAAATCGCCCATTAGCCCGGGATGTACCTATAATCTCAGCGACACGCTCTAACAACTGTAAGGAATAATTTAAGAGTTGATACGAGTATATTAAAGAATCAAAATCCAAAAACGTTCGAAATAATTAGTAATTTGTTGGGTGATTTTGAAAATCACCGTTCAGGTTGTTGTAGAGCTCAGTTACTTGAAGGAATATAATCTAATTGGGAAAAGTTTATTTTATTATTATAGTGTTTATAAATTGAAAATTATTTGATTACAAGAAATGCACGGTTTGCAACGAACCAACTTTATCACAAACAACGAAAGTATGTGGGTAACCAATTTGCGTAAACGGAAGGAAATAATGTAGGTGGGTTCCATTAGTACGAACATCCATTTTCTCCCCTACTAGTATATTTTATGAAATTTGAACATTTACCAATCATCTCCCAATCTCCACAAGTAAAAGGTTGTTTTTCGTGTTCATTTTAGTAGTTGATATTCTCTGTACCTATAGAATTATATCACCCATGCAAGTTCATCCATTCGCTCTTAGTGGGGTATAAGCGCTTGATAGAAGTGGAAAGGATGACTCGCAAAGACGAGCGGCTGGCGACAGCCCATACCAACCAACCATCCAACATGTTGTCTCAATGAGTTTCAATTCAGCCGAGTAGGAGGAAAAAGAAGCATTGTTTCTGTCTTTACAGTCTAATGATCAGCCAGGAAGGGTTACCTAGTATAGAAATAATAAACAACCGGTTAATAATTTGTATAACTTAAAATTGACTCTTATTCATATAAATGGTGTCAACGTTGGCCTTAAATTCGATTTCGGATTAGAGGAATCTTCCTTCAAAACCGAAAGGAAAAAAATAATCAAGAATGTGAGTGAGTACTTTGGTTGATACCTAAAGAACGGTGAGGCCCAATGCCTCCGAGACACCCTTTCCGCCAGGACTCACTTCTCGATCCAGAGATGGTGGTAAACATCAATAAATCAATCAAGTCCCCCCACGGGAGGTGGCTGCTCGACTCTGGAGAAGCGACGGAACTTTGTTGCAGGACATAGCGGTGAAATGGGGGGTGTGAGGGTGAGGGTGGCGGCCAGATAACTGAGGGGTGGTCGACGCGGGGGTGAAACGAGGCCAACGGCGTAGCAGGCCAAACCGGCTGCGTTGGACTACCAGAAGACACATGTATGTAAAAGCCTACGTATGTATGTACTAGCCGAAGTACATAATGTAAAACACGTTGGCAATTTTTCAGTTTTTGATGTTCCGATTTCTTTTTATATCAATTCCAGTAAAAGTAAACGGTTGGTGTTTTATTTGGCTAGCACATAACATTTTCACTACCACGTAACAGTTTCAAGGAAACTAAACATTTCGTTACATTTGTCCTAGTTTTTCAGATACTTGGTGACTACAACAAGTGGCTACTGAACTTGTACGAAAAGGTAGAATCGATAATTCGCATTCTAAGGAGGTAGACAATTGGCTACAGTCTTTCTAAGAAATTGTGATTGATTATGTATTTTCAAAGCTGATAGGATCGTGTTCATGACAAGACTTCTAAAAAAATGTAATTTTTTTTTTTAATGTTCGATGGTTTCAATATTATAAAATCAATGTCTCTGGAAATTTCCAAGTAAAAATGGTTTTTTAAAGCTATTACTGTTATTCATCAAATGAGACCAAATGAGCTGGGTTTGCTCCTCAAAGGAGATACCTATTTTATGAAATTAAAAAAGGAAGATCCGACACAAAATGGGTATTTACTGTAATTACTTTAATAGATGGTCGTTTACTGAATTCAATTATACTACTCGTGCTATTATAACCTCTTCCGCTTCCTTTTCCTAAGCGAATCTTTGAGCGAAGAATCCTTCGACTTACCAGACTCATGAACATGGTAGATTTGCCTTCCAGTGCCCGATTCCCGGTGATGGTAGACCATTATTATTTTATTTTTCCATTGTCTTTAGGTTAGATACATTTGAAAAATGTACCTTCTTTGACCTGGATATTGTGGAATGCAGTGTGCATGATGTGTATTGAAAGAGAGTGGTGCCGTTTAATGGCTGCACCAATTTGCGAGTTATTGCCAGTTTACAGATGTTGGCAGATGAGGTTACTCAAGCCTTGTGAGAACGACGCATCAGGCCAACTTGGGAATCAGATTCAAACTGAGGGAAGGGTTAGTATTTAGGATAGGTAAGGACATCAGGTTGGGACGGTCCAGCGAAACGGCAGCCCTTTCCAGTTGAGATGAGGAAGCTCCACTAAGACAGCTTCCAACTGGAAACAAACGGTGATAAAGTACTAGAGAGAAGTCCGAGCCTGGTGCTGGTCACGACCAGTGCCAGCAAGTCATCCATACTTCCCCTTCCTCAGTCATCCATAACGAGTATTGTCCTGCCGTGTCAGGTATGAGGACAAAGATGCAGTTACAAGGGCACATTCCCTGTAGTTGGTTCGCATCGATCCAGCTTCTGGTTTGTGAAGGTGGTCGAATCTCAGCCACTAAATCTATTTGGAGGGGGGGGGGGGGGGGTATCACTTGACACCGGATTCATAGCTTCAGAGCGTTACTTGCTAGCCCCCCAAAACCGCTTGCCCTCGAGGTGGCAGTGGTTGATTTAGTCACCTGGAGTGCACTGACTCGAAAGGCAAGCCTGAAAGCGAAAAGCTAGTACTCTTCCTGTGAGATATCTTTCGTGTTTCAATAATTTGGGCATCGAACCGTCAGTTGGTACCTTCGCTAGGACTCTCAGATCCATCCTGTAGTGCTTTGCAGACAGCTACATGCGGGGACCTCGATTGTGAATGTGACAGTCTCTTACTGGTGGCAAGGTGGGGAGGAGGACATAATCGCAGTTTTGTAAGATACTACCTTTAATTCAACTTTGGGATTTTACAATCCCAAGAGGGGACAAAATTTCTTTGTACCTGTTCGAGCAATGGTTGGTGCCTAAGTCTATGATTTTATACTTAGATTGTATACTTACCGTACTCTCAGTGTAGTGATCCGAGTTCAGAAATGATAAAACTTTGAAAACCACGTAGTTATAAAGTTTTTCGATGCTGTTGCAAGAGCCACCTTGTGTTATGGTGCACAGGTGACGGGTTATGTCATCTCAAACACCCTCGAGCAGGTATTGAGATATTTTGTCAAACTGGTCTTCTCTCTGCCAAGGAATACTCCAAATTATTTTCTGTATCTGGAGTCTGGTGCCCCACCCATTTATGTGTATAACCTGTCCTTGACCTGCAAGTATATAGTTAAAGCATTGAAAATGCCAAATGACAGATACCCAGGTATAGTCGCACGGGAGGTTGTCAGATGTGGGGTGTCATGGTTTCGGGCTCTCACTGAACTAGCGCAGCGACACGGATGTGAGTTCCATGGAGATCTGGAGAGGCTGAATGAATGGCCGGAGCAGCTGGAATTGTTGGTGGATGGGGTTCGTCGCAGCTGGTCGGATGATATGAGAGAAAGTGCCCAGACTTCAAGGAACCCTCTTTACTCTCTTCTGAACCTGGAAGTCAGACCTGCGAACCTGTTGATGGATGGGGATCATCCACTACTGGTTCTTCGGTGGATTTTAAGGCTTCGGGGTGCGCTACTCATGCTGAATGATGCCATCTATGGCATCAGCCACAAGGAGGCTGTGCTCAATGTGCAATTTGGCTGCGAATGAGGATGTCCTGCACTTCTTCGGGACCTGGCCTGTGCTTCAGGAATTCAGGATGCGGGAAACTGTGTTGGACATGGGGCGAATGGTTAAGCTACTGAACAAAAAAGATGAATGGTTGGCTGTGGCGAATTTTGCATTCCACTCTTGGCGATATCTCTCCTACCTGGTCACAAAGTTTAGTTGGTGAACCTCGGAAATAAATGTAATAAAATAAGTTAAGATTGTTAGGATTGTCTAATTGTTAAGATTGGTGGCTCGGTTCATTCCGGCAGACGGACATCAAGTCCATTGCTGTAGCATATTTACAACTATTTTGCATGTATTACTTATATCGATAAATAAATATGTTTTTCTTCTTCTTCTTCTAGTTATAAAGTTGGATGGAGTGAATTTGAAGGCCTTTTCGTGGAGGTCGTAGGCCTGGCGTGAAAGGGTGATGGCCGAAAGGCCGGAGAGCGGTAGCTGGCGTCAAGGAGGGAGGTAGTGGAAGGAGGAGGAACGTTTGAAGGTGAAACGTGAAGAAGAAGACGAAGAAAGGGGTGGCTGGAGCCGAGAGCCAGGGATTGATTGAGGAGACATCGGCCGCTGCAAAAGAGGGCGTGGCTTTGATCCTACCGAGCTAGGGGTGGGAGAGGATAGATGGGGATACTCGGCTCCGAACCACGCCCCCTAGCCACTCACCCCCGAGGCCAACCTTCGCCCCTATATATACTCCCACTTCCGCTCGCTTCTACTCATTTTGCCTAAAAACCTCCTCCCAGTGCGAATACCATTTTGTTTTCGTGTGAAACATAATCTCAGGTAAATAAATTAGTCTCCAACAAGTGACGAGTTTGACTTTTTGTCTTTTACACATAACGCGCAACCAATAATTATAATGAAATTTCTCTCAATACTGTGTATTTACGAAATATTAATATCCTTTCTTCAATTTTTGTATTTTAAAGAGGCATCTTTTCTCCAACTGGGGACCTGAAACACGAACTATGGTTTGATATTGTTCTCCAATGGGCACAGGTGAGTTTGAAATAATATAACTACCTATACATTTTAATATTTCATTGATTCATGCCTACCCATACTTAGTATATCGACGAGGCTTTTTAATTATCAACATACCATGTACTGTCACAACCACATTTAAGGAAAAAATCATTTAATGCGGAGAAAAACTAGTTTTTGTTTCGATAATTAATAGGTAACTTAGCATAATAATTTGATAAGACGCTTTAATCCACTTAGTTTGAATGATTTTATTGTAGGCGAAAGTATCGTTTGTTGCTGTTTGTCGGATTTGCTGATTTAATGTAGAGATCAAGTTCTTACCATGTTTTTAATCTCGATTTAATGTCGGTGATAATTATTAAGCATAGAGCATGGGTTAAAAAGCTGTTTATGATAGTTGTCACACACAAGTTGGTTTTATCACGAGAAAATGAAGCCGCTTTGATAGATTATACGATAAAACGCCAATTTGTTATGCTTTATCAGCGGTTTCTAATGTCCTGACGTCATCGCACCCCCTCTCGTCCGATACACGCTGTCCAGTATTTGTTGAAACGCTCAAAATGAAATGTACTTTTTATTATAGAAGTAAAATTAACACACTCATAGTCCACAGTACCGGACCGAGCTTAGCTTGCTACATTAAATGGGTTTGATTGGGGCTACATTCAACCTGGTTTATCTCAATCTTCAATCTTCTCGACACAAGGTAGACTGTGAATTGCGAAGTTAATAACCAAGAAGGAGGGCTAACTATTAGATTTTTCATTGCTACCTTCATACGTAAAACATTAATGTTATTCAAAATGAAAAAAAAAAAAAAAAAAAAAAAAATTTTTTTGGGGAACAGAATTTGGGGGGGGGGGATTGTATCAGAATTTTTGGGGGGCAAGTTACTTATCAGTAACCAAACGTTAAATGTACCATTGAATTTAATTAAACCGATGCGCAACAATAATAATATTATTATTAATAATGAATATCTTATAAACAACCTTTTAATTATGATTTTATTTACTTATTTTGATTTGAATGTTCGTATTTCCTTTTTTTCTGCAAAAAGAACTTTCTTTCTTCTAGAAAAAAAAACTTTGTAATAATAAAAAACACCGACAATTATTCTTCTTAACCATTGATACTAATTAAACATAACATTTATACGTTTATTAGGTACTTTTGATTTAGACAACTATTATTTCGGTCAGCAAGAGCACTCAAAATTAAATTTTATTTCCATATATTTCCGGCTAAATGTGAGGATAATAATACGTCAATAGCGGTGATGTAGGTGAGTTCAACGATTCTATTCCAAAGACCTTTTAAAATTGTCTTTACTATGCGAACTGCTTTCAACTAATTCCTTCACCAGCGGAGCATTCATAAAATATCATAAACTATTGAGAATCATAGGCTCCTATAAATTGCCCTGTAGTTTCGAAGAAAATTCAATTGCATTCATCAGATTTCTATAAGTGAACTCAAGTTTCGCGTGGTAACGCTCTATATTTCAAGCACAGTTTGGTGGAAAAGAAAATCACCGGATTTTGTCTGGAAAATCCATCCTAGTGTAAACAGAAACTCCACATCTATCTTTATTTGGCATTTTACCTATGATTACACCTATTATATCATAATTAACATTTACCTTGTTTATTCATAAATATGAATGATATAAATAAAAACGTCTCGACTTTGAAAAAAGTAAGAACCTGATACTCCTCGGATATCAAAAATAATTATAATCAATTTCAATAAATCCAAAATGAATGAACGTAGTTACTGGAAGGTATACAAACTTTCTTGCCTGAAGGTTAGACTGAATTCCGAGCACATTCTTTCCGATATTAAGCATGACTAACTTCAAATTTTAATTGTGAAATGTTTTCGAGTTTAAGGAATATACTTAATGGTTTCCAAGAAGAAACAAACATTCCTATGTGACGTATATAGAGTTGAGATTATTGATTCACCGTGTCAGTTATTCATACAATAATAATTGTTATTTGCGGATTTTCGTAGGATATTATTGTTTACGTGAGATGTTTTCTTCATAAAGCATCAATGACTCATGTGGGCTATCATGTTTATAATGAACTGTGATACGATAATGCCAGTGGTCACAGACTTTAGTCAGTAACGATAATAATGACGAAACTACCGCGTTGATCATCCTTTTAAAATGAGTCAAGGAAAGTGAGTAAATCAACTAACACGGGGGTTAGGCGACGAATAGCTGACGTTTCAAATGAGATGCCTCAAATTGAAAATTTTTTTTATTTACAGATATTTTGTTTAATCTGAAGTGAATGGGGGCTTGCATGTAACTTGCCGCAAATCCTAGTACTGCATGGTTGGGAGGTAAACGGTTATAGAGGCGAATCAGCTGGGCCACAGACAACAGTCAACCAGTAACATGACAGACCAAGACACATAGTTATTAGGCTGAACGTAGTTTATGACATAAAGTTTGGCGAAACGCTTGATTGGAATTATCTAGATATACGATATACTATCAACTGAAGTTAGTTTCCATCATCGACAATCATCATCAGAGGATTGACATCTCAATTGTTGCATCAAGTGGTAGGTAGTAAATAAGTAGTACACATAAAAATTTTACTAGACCAGTTTTATTGGGACTTTTTATTCTACTAAAATTACCTAAGTTTCGAAAAGACCCCCTTGCTTCTGTAAACAGTTGGCGAGTTGATCTCTCACCAGTGGGGTGAGATCGGGAGATCCTACTACCAGATTTGAGATACTACCACTTGATGCAAGAATTGAAATGTCAATCCTCTGATGATGATTGTTGATGATGGAAACTGGCTGCTGTTGACAAGAAATTTGATGCTAATTTCAAAACGCTTCAAATTCTTTCACTGGGGTTTATTATTCAATTGGCTTGCGTTCATGATTTGAATTTCTACTATGTTTCAGGAGATATGCATAGAGCACGTAAATCTGTTCTCATCCAAAATATCTATTTGGATTGATCAGTCGATCATATTTGTGTGCCTCCCAAAATTCAATAATCGCTCCATCACTGTGAAACACGCACACTCCAAAGCTTAGTAGAAATTCAAATCATGAACGCAAGCCAATTGAATAATAAACCCCAGTGAAAGAATTTGCAGCGTTTTTTTATTGAACCTCAATACCCCCCCCCCCACAATAAAAACGTCTATAATTTATCAAGTCCTTTAGCACTCGTATTGCATTAAAACTTCCCCAAATCCAAATTTAAACGATGTAGCCAAAGGTACACTGATGTAGAGGAGGCACACAAATGTCATCAACTGATCAATCCAAATAGGTGTTTTGGTTGAGAACCGATTTACGTGGTCTATGCATATCTCCTGAAATTCAATAATCGCTCTATCACCTGTAAAACACGCACACTCCAAAGCTTAGTAGAAATTCAAATCATGAATGCAACTCAAATGAATAAAATCGAATAATAAACCCCACTGAAAGAATTTGCCGTGTGCGATTATTGAATTTCAGGAGGCACACAAATATGATCAACTGATTTGGTCAAAATTTGGTCAAAATCTAAAAAATATTGGAGATGATTAAAGAAAAGCTTTTTTTTTCTAAAAAAAATTCGTCATTTTTTGTTGTTTGCAAAAAGTGAAATAACTCAGAAACGAATTCTCTAAAAAAAATTTCAACGCTGCATTTTCTTTTCCAAATTCAACGTAGAATCGACAACTAAAATAAAAAAGGGGGTCAAGAGGTAACCTCAAGTTTCAATCGAATATTTGAGGCACTAAAATATTAAAAAATGAAAAACAGGTTCCACAACCTTCAAGCAGAGTGAAAATACTATGGAAAAGGTCCTGTTTAATTTTTTGATAGCTCGCACCGTATGACTTTAATTCATTAATGGGCCCATGTAGATGGGACACCCTGTATAACATAAATATGTCTAGCACATGACAAAAGGAAATCTACCAAACAAGACAAAATAATATTTAAAAAAATAAACAGATAGAACCAGAAACAATGCTTCCATTACCTATGGGTACTCTCGGAAAGACTAAAGATAACAATTAGGCCAAGGGACACCTTTCTGCTTCTATCAACTGATTACTTTTCAACCAATTAAACACTTTCTTTTTGCGTTGATCATAAGCAATTTAGGACTTCTATATTTATTCGGGTTCACTTTGCGCAGTCTGGGCCGTTAATACCGATATTTTGTGTAATTTTCATAAAAATTAACACCGTTACCAGCTCCTGTAGTTTGGAAGAAAGCTTAAAACGACGAACGGTCGGATTTCTTTTTATTCGATTTTCATATCTACGTACCTATTTTATTTTATATTTACATGAATAAACAACATTTTAAATGGGGGGGGAGGGTTTTCCATTTTTGGTAACCAAGGTTTTTTAAAGGAAATACTAACCAAAATTTATATTCATATTTCTCCATGGGGACTGTTACGCCATAGATTTCCTTAAATAACGATTCATCATTCAGGACGGGGAATAAAATTGAGTGGACGATCATTTTGGAATTTGAAGCGTGGAAAAAATTATTGAGGTAATTCATTTCTGAAACACCTCGATTTTGGTTCCATATAAATTATTGAGACGGCTCCTCTTCTTGAGCGACGGCGCACTGCTTATACACTACCCGCAAGACCGAGCGGTCTTGCGTGTCAGAAAACTTCTCCGGCCGGTCACTTCCCCGAGATTAGTACGTACTTTCTACCCGTGACAGATGCGTCCCATGTTTTCTCAATAAACGTGTTATTCATGATAAGTGTAAGGTAATAGAAGCTCCTTTAATACGTTACTCATTTCTTTGATTTACAGTTTTCCCTATTTAGTTTTTGTTCTGTCTTTCGATTTGTACACGAGTCCTTTTTAAGGAAAATGGGGAGAAAATTAGTTTTTGTCGCAATTAGGCAGACTAATTTAGAAGAATTCAGTGTACTATATTATTGCGATCCTCAACTTGACTTTTCTTTCAAGTTACTATCCACGTTTCCAAGTAGTCGTAATCAGGGTCATAAGATATTAGAATGAAGTGTAACATAGATTGCAGTGATGTATCCATCGAACAACACATTGTCTCCTAAATAACGGAACCTATATATGCATACATGTATGACATATATCTATGCGTATATATAATGTGTGCCATTCCAAACGATAACAATGCTTAGGATTGTAATTTAAAAATCCGTTCCTTCGCCTCAATAAAGGTTCGTCACATATAACTTTTTGAACACACCAAATTTATAATTTTTCAAAAATGTCCAAAATAAAAATTAAAAATGGCAAAAAATAAATAAATTGGTATTTTGCGGCGGTTATAATTTTTGCAGGATCGAGTACAAAGGTTGATTGTTGTAAGAATTGAAGATTTTATGCTTCAGTGCTCAACAAAAAATGAGGCGATATTTAGCAAAAGGGTACAATTTTAAAAGAATGAATTTTCAGGAAACGAAAAAATCGTTTCAATCCTTTGACTTATGAAAAACTCTTTTCTTTCTTATGAGTCCACTTAATGGTTAGATTATGTTTACACATCAAAATGATACCAATACCACTTCCATCCCATCTAAAAATGTACGTGAAAATGGAGCGGTTTTCTAAAACGGTACCTAAACACACTTTTCGGGTCCGGCTCGCGAGTTTTTGGACTCGAGTTCAAAGTTATTCCATGGATTTTATGCATACAATTGAAAATAATTTTATTCCACCTTTATTTAGATTTGATTTTAGTGAGAAAATAATTCCGATTGAATTCATTGGAAGATTTAAATAGGTATAAAAATATGGTCGTACAATTGTTTGGATTGTTTTTATTGAAAAATAATATTCCAAAAGTGGCTAACCACTTACAAAAACCATCACCGCTATGTTGAGATCGGAATCAGTTGAAATCTGAAAAAAAATCATAAGTACGTCATGTAATAAGAACAAAATAATCCAAAAGTAGCTACAAAATCCTGGTAACTTTGAAAACGATCATCACAATGTTTGAGATCGGAATCACTTGAAGTGTGATCATTCAAAAAATGTCCTCGTCATCAGCGCTGTCAAATTTCAGGGTTTCATCTTCAGGTATTACGACGTCCTCATTTTTCAACATATCTGTATAGAATTTTTCGCATTCTTCTGGTAAGTAAATCAACGAATTTCAGCAGTTTTTGGATATCTTTCTTCTCGTCAGTCCAGCTCGATTGAAACGCAAATCGAACAATGAAAATCGACAGACAAGTTGTTGATTCGATGGACTTGATCTATTGTAGATCCGTTGTCTGAAAATTTGTGTACCGATTTGGATAAACTCTATCTTCTATTAGTGGTTTAAGTCGTTTAAAAGCCGCTTTTCGAACTTTCGACATAACGGGGAAGGGGAATATGGCCTGTTTTGACAAACCGCGATTACACCAATCGATTCCTGTGAAATTTTACATCAAAATCGATATCTAACTCAATTTTTTCCATTTTGCCATTATGTGAAGCTTGTAATCCTTTTCGCAAAACCGCGCCACTAACGAATGATATCAGGTCGTAACTTGATAATAAGGGAGATGATAATTTTTTGTTGGCAAGTTCGAATGTAAAACCTGTTTGAAGTCTGCTGAATCCGATAATTAACTGAAAAGGCCATTTCTTGGCTTCATTGCAAACTCTCATCGTCGTTTTCAAATCCTGATAGCCAGCGAGAGTAATTAATAAGGTGTAGGTTATTAACTCATTGTAATCGGAGATCCGACAAAGGGTGAACGTTGTGGGGGGGGGGGGGGGGGAAGGACTAACGTGATTATGGAGCCGATTACAATGATAAAGTTAGGCGCTCAACAGGAAACTTGTTTATTTTCCATTAGACTAGCGGAGGGGGGGCGGTAGGCTGCGGACACCCGGACTCCCCTCTGACCGTAGGTCTGTCGCCCTTCCACTCGAGTCCCTAAAGCTATTTATACCCCATCTCCATCTCCCCTTCCTAATAACCTGCCATCGTTGGATCTACATTTGAAATGAGGTCAGAGCTGTTCAGAGGCTCGCGGCTGGAAAGCCCCTGCGGCCCACGGGGGTTGGAAAAAGTTCCAGTCGTGCGACATGGCTGTACGAGCGAATTTCCAGCAGTATTATCGTATCAACACTCGAATTTTGAAACGGAAATTATGAATGTGAAAGAATCTATAAAACATCTGATTCAGGAGTTACAGCAATACAATACGAATCAGTTGCAATTTGAGAGTGAACATGGTATACTCGCATTGCTAGCTCGGTAAGGCAGTTGAGCCTGCTTTAATTTTGGTTGTCATTAAGGGGTCTTTAGCCAAACAGAACCATCCCATAGCACCGAATCTAAAAAAAAAACGCTGCAACTTCTTTTACTGGGGTTCATTATTCAATTGGCTTGCGTTCATGATTTGAATCTGTACTAAGCTTCGGAGTGTGCGTGTTTCACAGATGATAGAGCGATTATTGAATTTCAGGAGATATGCGTAGAGCACGTAAATCTGTTCTCAACCAAAATACCTATTTGGATTGATCAGTTGATCATATTTGTGTGTCTCCTGAAATTCAATAATCACTCTATCACCTGTGAAACACGCACACTTCAAAGCTTAGTAGAAATTCAAATCATGAACGCAAGCCAATTGAATAATAAACCCCAGTGAAAGAATTCGCAGCGTTTTTTTATTGAACCTCAATACCCCCCCCCCCCCCCCCACAATAAAAGCATCTATAATTTATCAAGTCCTTTAACACTCGTATTGAGTCCTTTAGCGTCCAGCCGTTTGGGAGAAATCGTGCGTACGGCGGACGGCGGACGGACGGAAAATTTTTATTGCAGATTCGGATTCTACACCCTTCGAAACGTAAACCATGAAATTTTCAGGGGGGGGGGGGGGTTAGAATTTTTTTTCCCAGAGCGATAACAATGGTTTATTATTGAATAATAAACCAAAAATTCTTTATATTGTCGTGGAATCCAAAAATCATTTAAGTGACTTCAAACAGAAGTCTGGGACTAGAGACTCTAGCTGATAGCTTCAATTCGAGCATATTGCCCCATTTTGGTATTTAGATCTCAGATGTTATTGCTTCCTGAATGACTGTTAAAGTATTGATTTATGGAGCAGCTATCTTTCAGTCATCCTACCGCCTGATAATTCAAAACTGTGTGTTAAGGTGAACCCAAGGAATGTATAAACGGTTGTGCAGTTAACTGATGGAGGCTACATTTCAAATGTATGCGTACATGCTCAATGAACGAGTGTGGAAATATATAATTCAATACGTATCCGTCGATATAGTGAATGAATCAAATAAATAAAGGTGTTGTTGAATAAGACCTTAGGGCGCTTCTGCCAAAGTTGAGGTTTCGCGGGTAGCCAACAATATTACAAAATATGCTGCTTTGCCACTACTTAGTTATGAAAATGAAGTCACTTTGATAACATATGTATATATGATAAATATGAAAGGCCTGTGAAGAATTAAATATAATAAAAACATATTTTGTTTGAAATGGCTGTTGTCCACCCAGGTCCGTGATTTCGCCTTTAGTACGGCGCGTACTAGTCGAGCATCCAATAAAATGCTATCTGCCGTTGTAAATCTTATTCTGGGTTGAACAGAATAACGTGACAGTACCATATTACAGAAATAATACTAAGTGCATTTTACGAAGTGGCTTATACAACATGAATGATAATCTTTATTCCAGGAGATTTGTCTATCCGTGTTGCAGGAGACAGACTTCTGGACATTCCTTGCAAAGTCTGTGGGGACAGAAGCTCAGGAAAACACTACGGAATTTACAGTTGCGACGGTAAGCGAAGAAAGAAATGTCTAATGGCTAAGAAATATAATAAATAACGATCTAGAGTTAATACCATAGAAATGGGGAATTATAGCATTTAAAACATCATTTATTGAAACAAATTTAAAATCATACCAGTTTGTGATGCATTCCCCAGAGCCTACTTTGACAGTAACAGAAATCAATTACATTCCAACACATCAGAATCCGAAGATGACAACACAACATCAATCATTTTGGTTTATGTTGCTGATTAGAGTTGTTGATAATTTGAAGCTTAGCTGTTGATGATTTAGAACTTGTTATTACCTAACACGGCTTTAGTTGTTTCTTCATTTGCTTTCAGGTTGTTCTGGGTTCTTCAAGCGAAGTATTCACCGCAACAGAGTGTACACTTGCAAGGCTCAAGGAGACCTAAAGGGCAGGTGCCCGATCGACAAGACCCACAGGAATCAGTGCCGTGCGTGTCGGCTCACTAAGTGTTTCCAATCTGCAATGAATAAAGACGGTAAGAATTTTTGTATTCTTCATTCTATAAAAACACGAATACGTATCTCAAGTGCAGGGATAAACCTAACAGGTGTGCTAAATGTCATGATTCGATTTTAAAATTAATTTTGGACATTTTATTAACCGGCTCAAAAACTATGTTGCTTCAAAGTCTACCAAGGTAGCGGAAGCATTGTTTTCACTTTCGGAATGTGAAAATTTTTTGTCACCAAAATCAAAAATTCCACTCGCATTTTGCGTTTTAGACCTTTCTGAACAATTTTGGTTCCGTGTCTGTCTGAGTGTCTGTCCATCTGTCTGTCTGTCTGTCTGTCAGCAAATCCTTGTTACGGGCAAAACTACACGAAGTTATAGTCCGATTTTGATAAAATTTTCAGAGATTGTGCGAGTTGGGGTGTAGATGGTCCCCTATAGGTTTCATGACCCCCAGGTCAATAGTAGCCTCTGCGCATGCGCAAACGTGAAATCCTTGGTACGCGCATAACTCCGGGAGTTCTTGACCGATTTCGATGAAATTTGCAGGGATTGTTCGGTTTGATGTGTAAATGGTCCCCTATAGGTTTCATGACCCCCAAGTCAATAGTAGTCTCTGCGCATGCGCAAACGAAATCCTTGTTACGCGCATAACTCCGGGAGTTCTTGACCAATTTCGATGACATTTTCAGGGATTGTTCGGTTTGATGTGCAGATAGTCCCCTATGAGTTTCATGATCCCCGGATCAATAGTAGCCTCTGCGCATGCGCAAATGTGAAATCCTTGCCACAAGCATAACTCTGGGAGTTCTTGGCCGATTTCGATGACATTTTCAGGGATTGTTCGGTTTGATGTGTAGATGATCCAACTTCCTATTGGATGGCCTGAGCTGTTTTAGAATCAAAGTTTGTAAAGAAAGCCCTTAGAATGGAAGTTCTCTTAATTTGGTAAATTAGAGGTTAGGGTGAAATGGTGTCGGAATTACCCTCGAGACTTTACTTCTACCACAAAAACCTAATTTATTATTTCAATAACACAATTTGAAAATTATAAATTAAGGGTGAATTGGGTATTTTGGTTTATTATTCAATAATTCAGGGTGTAGAATCCAAATCTGCAATAACAAATTTTCCGTCCGTCCGCCGTACGCACGATTTCTCCCAAACGGCTGGAGCGACATATCTGAAATTTTCAGGAAAAATCAATATTGGTCCGACAACGCCCCAATTCTTTAGCCAGCTCTCTCACTTAATTTAAAGTGCCCTTTAAGGGTTGTCAAAGTTTTGTAAAATCCCAAAAACCTCAAAAAAAGTCAAGGCGGCCTAAATTTGGACTTTTTTGAAGAACATTTCCATGAGGAATCGAATGAGCCCCTCCCCAGGTCCGTAGGTCAAACCATTGCGGATGTATGGGCCGATTTATGGCGCCAACATTTGCGTTTTTTGTTTGTTTATTATTGTTTTTGTGTTGATATTAGTAACCTAGTGACGTAATGATGTAGTGATGTAGTAATGTGGATACTGGAGTGAACTCCTAAAAGGCTTTGTAGCCGATACACGGGTTGAAGCTTTCTGATAACCATTAAAAAAAACTATGCAAATTCTTTCACTGGGGTTTATTATTCAATTGGCTTGCGTTCATGATTTGGATTTCTATTAAGCTTTGGAGTGTCCGTGTTTCACAAGTGATAGAGCGATTATTGAATTTCAGGAGGCGCACAAATATGATCAACTGATCAATCCAATTTTTTGGTTGAGAACAGATTTACGTGCTCTATGCATATCTCCTGAAATTCAATTATTGCTCTATCGTCTGTGAAACACGCGCACTCCAAAGCTTAGTATAAATTTCAAATCATGAACGCAAGCCAATTGAATTATAAACCCCAGTGAAAGAATTTGCAGCGTTTTTAAAACGTTTTCTACTTGATATTAAAATTAAAATGATTAAAATGGCATAACTCCCCTTGGATTCATTGTAAAGTCAAAAAGGACAACACCGTTGGAAAGAGAAGTAAAGTCAGTGTTGCCTTCACATTGTATTTTTCTTTCTTAGAAAAACGTAGTTCACACGATGCATAATTTTCGCGCAATTTATTCGTTTAATTGTTATTTTTTGTAATCAGCAGTGCTAACATGGATGAAAATTGAAAAACGAATACTAGTACGCTTTCCGCTCCGGGATTGAGAAGAGATGTACTCGTAATTTTGGTTTCTTTCAAGCTGGAAAATCTGTACGTGATTCAGCGAGAAACAGTACTCTTGGCATTTATCAAATGTGACAATTGAACGATAACTCCACTTTCCATTGTTTTGTAATTTGGGCACTTTGTGCGCACAAAAATTTAAGAGATGCGTCATTTTTCTTTAACATTTTTTGTCGACTCCCAGTTGGAAGTAAAAAATGGAGATTCCTGATTGAAAAATACGAGTTACCAACCGTGGCACTACATCGGCGCGTAATAATAGTATGACTTCATCGTTGAATTTTTTTTTCGTGATTTATTAATTGCAACTGAAAAATCAAATACATTTCATCTAGCAATTTTACATATCTATAAAGGTACACTCCAAGAGGGTAGGTTTACAGCAAAACCTAGCCCTTTATTATATAGCTCAATTAATTAGCACTGAGTTCGATTGCACTTCTATTCACGCAGCACAACTAAATCCAGTGGTTTGTTTCGCTTGAGACGTCGGATTTCACCTTCGTTGTCCAAAACGTAGAGCATCTCCGGGTTCTCGTGTGCGCACATAAATTTAAGAGATGCGTAATTTTTCTTTTAACATTTTTTGTGGACTCCCAGTTGGCAGTAAAAAATGGAGATTCCTGATTGAAAAATACGAGTTAGAAACCGTGGCACTACATCGGCGCGTGATAATAGTATGATTTCATCGTTGAACAGCAATAAGAATATGTAGGATTTACCTTTGGAAGTCAAAAAAAGAAAAAGGAGGGACAAATGAGGGGGATGATACACTTTAAACTGAAACACCCTGCGTAAAATATTTGTGGAAAATTTTATTTAAAAATTCATAAAGAAAGCGACTGGGTGAAATATTCATTTTGACGTTGAATATGCGACCGTAAGCGGTATATTACGGGGTTCAACTTCCCTTCAAATTATATGCTAGGGCACGAAGATCGGCTTAAAGGCGTCCCGTTTCCATTTAGGTGTCGGTAAAGTAGAGTGCCTTATTGGTGCCGTTGTGCAAACGTAGGGGATAACCACTTAGAAATCATTCCACAAGCTTCACCTCAACCCGAATACATTTGTCAGCTCCTGGGAGATCGATACACATCAGTCAGGCAAACAGTGAAATTAATTTGAGGAATATAAACGTGAACGATAGGTAGTTACAAGATTTGTGATACTTTCAATCAGTGGCGGATCCAGAATTTATGTAAGGGGGGGGGGGGTACCGGGGGGTGGGGGTATGGAAAAAACCCCACAGTAAAGCTGGGTAAAATTTTAAGAAAAGTAGAGGCAGAATGATGCGTTTTAGGCCTATATTTTTATATATATACACGTACGCCATATACCAGAGGCCTACGACGGCGGCACGAGTTTGGCGTCCATAAAGCGGCTCTTTAGACGTTTTATTTTACATTAAAAATGTCCTCAGTTATTGTGAAATAAAACCAATATAGCTATCTAAGTATTTGAGAGACAACTATCAATTCAAATTTCAAAATCTCTAAAACATATTAAAATATTTCTATGTTGCGTACCCCTGTGCCCTACCCCTGAATCCGCGCCTGCTTTCAATACCAGTAACCACACCAGTGACCATATGAAAGCTTCATTTCGTTTGCTACATAGGTACTTCTCTAGCACTAGATGCCTCTGACCTGCAATCACGGAGAGCAATCATTTGTTGAATGTAGTTTCTCCCAGAGGTTGTCTGTCATTGCTTTTGCAGACGACATTCTAGTCATAATCATTTCTCTCCCGAGCAATTCTGAGTTGCATTAGCTATGCGATGTAGGAGACTGGCAGGTACTCTAACTGCGTATGACACATGTGGAGGGAATTCGAACCTCATCAATACTCTGAATTCAGTGAGAGGAGGCCTCATAAAATAAGGCGGTGATATGATTAAAGACGTGAGTGATGAGATGACGGTCAAGCTTTGGTCAAGCGGATGGTCAAGCTATTCATACAGGAAAGTGTCGACAGACCGGACATTATTATGGATATCAAAGTGTGAGAGTTATGGACTAGGGAAAGAGGGATTTCTTTGATAATCCTGCGACAACGCCGTAGTACGATCCGCTTCCACCGTCTCTGAAGTAGCGAGAGTAGCGAAGTTCTCTATCACGTGCACGCGTTTTCGAGTGGGACAAACGATTTTCTGAGGGTCGAGAGAGCGTACGGGCCGTCCTGTTTCCATTTCAACGTCAAAAAAAGTTGATGAAATCAACGAAATCGTGCCAAAATATCGTCGTATTAGTGTCCGAATGACTGCTGAGGGAGACTACGTTTCGAAGTGAATGCCGATAGGGAAACCGTCAGAAAAATTACACAAAGAATTGAACATGAGAAAAGTCTGTAAAAGTTGGTACCGAAAAATTTGACTTGACGGCTTCGTTTTTGAGTTAGGTATTTCACTTTTAAGATTTTTTTTCGTGTTTTCGAACTTACGTCACTAAAACAGCTGTAACTCCGGCGTTTTCAAAGTATTTGCAAATCTAAGTATGCCGTCGGAAAGAGCATACAATTATCTACCGTCTCAGTCTTTAATAATGCTTTTTTGAAAGGAACTAGGGGGTAAAAATGAGTCTGAAAAGTAAATTTTGTCAAATTTTGAAAAAAAAAACAATTTTTTTGATGGCTCATTAGTCTTAAAAGCCTCAGCATTCCAATGGTATATTTAATTTTTAGGTTTTAGGGGGAATTTTTTTGGGGAAATTGAGATTTTATGCAAAAAAAAACGTGTATTTTCAAGCACATTTGATGTGATCGAACGGGTGTGTGGATCTACCTTTGACCGTCAATCACATTATCATGCTCAACATTTTGCTCGTGACGATGTTTCTATCAACGATAAGAAGAGGAAATCATAACAACGGGATCAAACCCCACGATATCAGCAAGAACGGGAGACATTCAACAGTTGATTCACATCAATTCATTCAGCGGATGCTCTCATTCAAACTTAATTTTTTTAGGTACTGCCGTTGACGTGATACATTCTACACCCAGAAAAAGAAAAAAAGTTTTATTTATGTGAGTTTTATTCTTTCTTTTTAGAAATTAAAATTTATTGGTTCTTTTTTTTTGTATCAAAAAAACATCACCTCAACATAATAAAAACGTTTGAATTGATACTTAGATTGGTACAATATACTTTGAAAACGCCGGAGTTACGGCCGTTTTAGTGACGTAAGTTTGAAAACAGTGAAATAACTCAAAAACGAAGCCTCTAAAAAAAATCTCTAAGAGGCACTTTTTGTTGGAAACTAGTTGTGGAATACGTGTGCGAAGATTTTCGGATTATAAGCTGTACACCCTGTATATCTCAGAAAACGAATATGACAATTCATTAAGTTTTTATGTTATAAACTTGTAGAAACTTTGTGTGTGACGGTAATGCAGAACATAAAAAAATATGTAAGATTAATGTTCACCAGAATCTAAAGTACCTAGGAGCCCTAACGGGACGGGAAACGTGAAAAATGCGCTCTGCGTTCGGCTTGAGCAGGTCAACTAAAAAAAACTATACCATGAAAGCACTTTCGTAACCTTTACGGAAGTCCTAACATTCCAATCGTAATGGATTATCAATTTCTAGAGAATCACTCAATGTCATCTCCACCATCTTGTGGAATCCGACCGAATTTCGAATGGTGTAAAATATTTCGATACATCGAACCGTTCGAAACAGTAAAAGCTTAATTTATTATGCTCCTCGCCGATTGTGTCGAGACAGGAATAAGTCATGAACCACTAAGTGAAAGGGATAAACGGAAATTGAAAAAAAAAAGACAGTTTCGACTGAGCGGTGTGGGGGAAGGTTGTAGAGAAAAGAAAAAAAACAAGTGATCACTTGGTATGGTCAGAGAGAGGAAGCATTAAACATGGAAAGGCGCGGAGTAAAAACGAATGACGTCTCTCGGTGGAGTCAGTGGCAGGCGGCCAGGTTCCCAGGGCGGGATTAGTCAATGATTCAACCCCTTTCTATTGCCGAATTATTTACTCACACGTACGCGCCCTACCCAAACGCCTGCGGGGAAAACCCCTTATTTACATCTTGGGGGCTCCTTCCTTGATCTGAGTTTAAAACTTATAGTCAACAACTAGCGACAGACTTCGGCGCAATGGCTGGTTGGGATTTGTTACCAACTGTCGGCAGGGAGGCCTCTCTAGGCTCTCTACTGACTGATGCGAGTCACAAGTCAGAATGAAGATACTGCTTAGGGCAGCATGACCCAATTTTTTTTAAGGTATCTCAAGTTTTTCCATCATTATTTCCAAACATCAACTCCGAGCTGTGTCCATTTGCATCAGCTGCTTCAAAACGTCTTTTTATTTATTTATTTTATTATTACAAAAATTTAACTGAAAAAAAGAGAAAAACAAATTGCATCATGTCACCTTTTTATCAACAATGTAGGGTGACCACAATAACAGAACTATTAAAAAAACGCTGCAAATTTGTTCACTGGGGTTTATTATTCAATGATTCATGATTTGGATTTCTACTAAGCTTTGGAGTGTGTGTGTTTCACAGGTGATAGAGCGATTATTGAATTTCAGGAGAATGCATGGAGCACTTAAATCTGTTCTCAACCAATACATATTTGGATTGATCAGCGATTATTGATCAACCAAAATAACTATTTGGATTGATCATTTGATCATATTTGTGTGCCTCCTGAAATTCAATAATCGGTCTATCACCTGTGAAACAAGCACACTCCAAAGCGGAGCATGCATATCAGAATGTTTCAACCCGTGTATCGGCTATAAACCCTTTTGGGAGTTCACTCCAGTATCCACTTTCAGTACATCAATACGTTAATGCGATCAAAACAAAAAAAACCCTGTTGTTTTGTTTTGATCGCAGTAACCTAGTGATGTAGTGAATGTGGATACAAATGTTGGCACCATAAATCGGGCAATACATCGGGAATGGTTTAAGCTACGGACCTGGGGAAGGGCTCATTCGATTCCTGATGGAAAGTTCTTCAAAAAAAGTCCAAATTTTGGCCGCCTTGACTTTTTTTGAGGTTTTTAGGGATTTTACAAAACTTTGAAAACCCTTAAGGGCACTTTAAATTAAGTGAGAGAGCTGGCTAAGGAATTGGGGCGTTGTCGGACCAATATTGATTTTTGCTGAAAATTTCAGATTTTTTGCTCCAGCCGTTTGGGAGAAATCGTGCATACGGCAAAATTTGTATTGCAGATTTGGATTCTACACCCTTTGAAACGTAAACCATGAAATTTTCAGGGGGGGTTAGAATTTTTTTTTTTCAAGAGCGATTACAATGGTTTATTACTGAATAATAAACCAAAAACGCAATGCGTGTTACAAACTTGCCCCTAGTGACCATCACCCATCACAAAAGCCATTAAAATTGTTCCCACAAGAAGTAACTCGTAGATATGAACGTCTCTTGCCTGTATGGTGACCTATATAAAAATGTTATCCTTTTCAAACGTATTATGTATTCTCTCCAAATAAACATTGTAATGAGGAGTTAAAGACTTATTTCCAATCGTTTGGATGCCATGGGAACCACCAACATTTAGTTAACCTACCGTTTTTAATAGAAAACAATTATTGCACCTTTTAGGTTGAGTAGCTATTGGAAAGCTCATCTGATTCACCAGCATAAGTTATTTTTTATAATACCAATTAATAATAGCATTATTAAAATATATACGTACTCCAAATTTAGGAAGTAATGTAGTCTTCCACGAGTAGCAACGTTGACGAACTGAAAAGTAGGAAAGCTCAGCCGGATAGAAAAATTTATTGGCTGGATTGTTAAACTTCCAACCGACTTGAGGCGTCCAAGTTAAACCGATGACAATCGGGGACAAGAGAGCAGTTTTGCTAAGTGCGCCCCGGGCGAACCGAGCCATTTTCAAGCCCCCAGGTCAATCTCTCATTTTTTTCCGCTTCGTTCCTCAACTTTCAGCGTTCGGGGATATTTTTCCTCGAATATTTTGTTCCCGTTTCTTCACTTGTGAAACTTTCTTGAGAGGGGCGGGAGATGAAAAGAGCTTCGGGCGAAGGCGCTACGAAGCCGTCAAAGCTGATCGATTTATAGGACGATCCGCTCGCTCTATCTTACCCCATATCCCTCCTTTTTTTATCGTCGTTGTTGGTATTATAGCTTACGTTTTGCACTACCTTTATCCACACTTTGACTCTTGTCCAGAATGTTGGGCTTGAGTGATTGATCACAATCAACATCTTATATTGTAAAACATTTATATTAAACTCCAATTTTTGATAGAATTAAGCGCTTAACTCATTTGAAATATAACCATACATTTGAAATTATTTTCTAAATCCTTACAACCTTGAAGTCCGTTCATCAAATCTCAAGGGATCGATTCCTACCTTACCGAAACAACAATAATGAGGAAGCCTTAACGACGAACTTAGTTCTAGCACCAATTAAGGCTCATATCAATGCTCCCAGTCCAAAAAGTCACCCAACTGACTAGTACGGTCTGTAAAACAAACAGGTTTTGGTAAAACGGCAATAATACGGGAGAGGTTTTGGAACCTATTTCAAAAGATCGCAGTAGAACAATTTTGCACTTTAAAAAATTAGTGGAACAGGGACTTCGTTCTGCATAATCTCAGCTAGAAGGGACTACAAACAAATTCTAGACTCTATTTCCAGATTATTTCGGTTTTTATTCAATAATAAACCATTGTAATCGATCTTGAAAAAAATTCCGACTCACCCTGAAAATGTCATGGTTTACGTTTCAAGGGGTGTAGAATCCGAATCTGCAATAAAAATTTTGCCGTCCGTCCGCCGTACGCACGATTTCTCCCAAACGGCTGGAGCAAAAAAATCTGAAATTTTCAGAAAAAATCCATGTTGGTCCGACAACGCCCCAATTCTTTAGCCAGCTTTCTCACATAATTTAAAGTTCCAAAGTTTTGTAAAATCCCTGAAAACCTCAAAAAAAGTCAAGGCTAAATTTGGACTTTTTTAAAGAACTTTCCATGAGGAATCGAATGAGCTCCTCCCCAGGTCCGTAGCTCAAACCATTCCCGATGTATGGCCCGATTTATGGTGCCAACATTTGCATCCACATTCACTACATCACTAGCTTACTGCGATCAAAACAAAACAACAGGTTTTTTTTAATCGCATTAACCTAGTGATGCAGTGAATGTGGATACTGGAGTGAACACCTAAAAGGGTTTACAGCCGATACACGTGTTGAAGCGTTCTGAAATGCATGCTCCGTCTTACGAAATTTAAAATCAAAATTTGTTATCGCTCTTGAAAAAAAACGCTGCAAATTCTTTGACTGGGGTTTATTATTCAATTGGCTTGCGTTCATGATTTGAATTTCTACTAAGCTTTGGAGTGTGCGTGTTTCAAGGTGATAGAGCGATTATTGAATTTCAGGAGGCACACAAATATGATCAACTGATCAATCCAAATAGGTATTTTGCTTGAACTATTTATTATCTGTGCATATCTCCTCAAATTCAATAATCGCTCCCTCACCTGTGAAACACGCACACTCCAAACCTTAGTAGAAATTCAAATCATGAATGCAAGCCAAATGAATGAAATTGCATAATAAACCCCAGTGAAAGAATTTGCAGCGTTTTTTAATGAGAACCCGTGATATTTTTTAGATTTCATTCTATACGTATGAGTGGTACTCTGGCTTGCCACGGTCTGGTCCGTTTTTCCTGGGAATTACGTTATGCATTTAACAACTGCTGCAAGTTTAGATTCCACATTAGTCTACCCTTTTTCTACAAATGTTAATAAATGAATAAAAACAGATGACAAATATTTTTAAAAAATAAATAAAGCAACATCTCAAAATATTGGCGTCATCGGAAAAAACGGTCGTCACGATCAGATGTAGAACATCCAAATACAGGGGGGGGGGGGGGGGGGGGGCTTATTAGTTTTTTAAGCGACATTGGCTTATCACCTTTTTTGTAAACTGTTGTAATTTTTTTCAAATTTGCTAGTTTTTTTTTTTGGAGTGTGAAGATTTTTTCGAATTTGAGTAAATTCTTGTGGAAAAATGTATTAACCCTCCAATTTTCAGCCCTCTACGTTTTTACTAAACTTCTGTTTAAACCGAAACGGTTATTTTCATACGACAATAGAATATACAAATTTTAAACAAAAATACAAAGTAAAAAACGTCTGCCAAGTGGGTGTGCACATAGCTTCCTCGTATTCATAACATGACTGTATAGATCATTGGAAATTATTATTGACTAAAGAACTTCGTTCAATTAGCCGAAGTAAATATTGAATTAGGGTAAATTTATTGTTATGCAGGAGCATAACTTGAGAAAATAAAGGTAGGCATGTTCAACTATTGACCAAACTATAAAATATACCCTGAAAATTTCATCGAAATTGGTCAAGAACTCCCAGAGTTATGCTTGTGGCAATGATTTCACGTTTGCGCATGCGCAGAGGCTACTATTGATTCGAAGGTCATGAAACATATGGGGGACCATTTACACATCAAACCGAACAATCCCTGAAAATTTCATCGAAATTGGTCAAGAACTCACGGAATTATGCGCGTAACAAGGATTTCGTTTGAGCATGCGCAGAGACTACTATTGATCCTCATTAAACTTACATCAAACCGAACAATCCCTGAAAATGTCATCGAAATTGTTCAAGAATTCCCGGAGTTATGCGCGTAACAAGGATTTCACGTTTGCGCATGCGCAGAGGCTACTATTAATCCAGGGGTCATGAAACTTATAGGGGACCATCTACACTCCAACCCGCACAATACCTGAAAATTTCATCAAAATCGGACTATAACTTCGTGTAGTTTTGCCCGTAACAAGGATTTGCTGACAGACAGACAGACACACAGACAGACACGGAACCAAAATTGTTCAGAAAGGTATAAAACGCAAAATGCGAGTGGAATTTTTTATTTTGGAGACAAAAAAATTTTCACGTTCCGAAAGTGAAAACAATGCTTCCGCTACCTTGGTAGACTCGGAAGCAATATAACAATATTTCAAAACGATAATTTTCGGCTGATTCAAATTGTTACTATTTCTGTGAAATGAATGGAGTATTTTTGAGGTCATTTGAATGAAAAATTAGCATTTCTAAAAGTTCGAGTCGCTGTATATATCAGGTGGATGAAAGATCAACAAAATGGGATATTTTTTTATGCTTGTGCATTCAAAAAAAATAATATCCCTCTGCCGGTCGTCTTCTGCCACAAATAAAATGACAAGCATTGTTACCCATTGTCCAACTGAAATTGGGTGTCATTGTCGTTTGATATCTGGGAGGGCGGGCAGGTGCTCTTTATTACCCGACCCGCCTTTTGTAGAACCGAAGCCTACCAGCATATACGGATTTACGACCAAGTATCAACAATACTCGCCCTCGCTTCTTCAGCAGCTATTTCCGAAACCTCTCGCTGTTATTACCTTTTCTTTCACTCCCAAGTCCCGATCCATTCGATTCTTCGCGTTGTATTGTTACTTTCGATCTCGAGACTGGAAAGGACACTATTCAAAGGTTGTGAGATTTAGTAACTTTATCGTTCTTCGTAGGAATATGTGGTTTTCAGAATATGAACTCAATGAAAACAACATTTATTTTAAATTAATTTAAAATGTACAATTTGCCATATATTTCTAAGTCTACACTGTTGACATACACTTGGTCTGCCTGAGGGGGTTCCGCTCTCTCCCAGTACTGTGATTAGGTATTACTCATTTTGTAGTCCATCTCAAGAATTGAACTCCCCAACGACCAACCTACTTACCGACTGGCCACAATATTGTACCAATTCCAGCGTTCCGAATTGGTCGGCTCCTTTTCGCTTACACGTCCTTGACCGAAGAACGGAACTCTCAAGTCCAAGATATACGGCACACCACACCTGGAATGTGGATCATCCAGCTGATAATATGTCTTGATAGATGTTGATCATGTACAAGGAGCCTCAGAAACTTGAAACCTATTTCAAGATCATGAATTGGAACCACTGGCGCTCACTGAAAAGGCTGCTAGATCTCACTTCCTTATTTAGATGTCTATAAATCGAATTTCTTGAGTCGTGAACCTCATTCACAGTTTCGCCGTACCAGGAAGAACGGAACGCAGCAATCAGGGCGTTCTGCTGAGAAACCGCAAGCCCCCATGTCGTCTTTCTACGTTCAGAGGAATCCTATATTTTCACCCAACCGTCGAAGGGTACATGCCACTAGTCTTTTCGGCCACTAGGCACGGAGAGCGGTGCTCTGTCAAGTTCAGGACTCGTATAATATAAGTACAATACGCTGCCAAGGTGTGAACGAATAGGAGTTCTAGTCCTATCTTGGGCAAATGAAAATTTCACCGCGGCTTTCATTATATTTTAACTTATTTTCAGTAAATGTGGTAAAAGTGGTTCTGTTTCCAATTCCAACATGAGTATGAGGCGTTTTTCGTGCTTCTGGGCGTATTTCATGATGATTTCGTTGCCTGTTCCAATCTTAAGTCACGATGAATGTCATCATTTCGCATATACCAGGTGGCACCAACTATGCTTCTCAGGATTTTGTTCTGACAAGTTTGTATTTTCTTTACGGCAGTCTTTTCGGCACAGCCCCACAGTTGAATCCCGTATGTCCAAATAGGGCGTAAAATCTGTTTGTAAATAAGCAGTTTATCGTGAAGTGAACGACGGGAATCCGCTCTCAGCAGCCAATACATTTTCCTGTATTTAATCTTCAGTTCCTCTTTTTTCTTCTCGATGTGAAGATTCCACACCGATTTTGAATCGAGAGTCATACCCAGATATTTCACAGTGTCAGAATATGGGACTTTGTTAGAGTTTAACACAAGTTCTGGGGCTGTGAATGAGATCCAATCGGGAACGTATGCATTATTTCGAAAGTTTTCTAGTTCAGATTTGTTTAGATGTCAGCCCCTTTAGGGTTGGTCGAGATTGATGACGTTAATTTGGAACCATCCGCGATTTTACTATTTTGGTTTATTATTCAATAATAAACCATTGTAATCGCTCTTGGAAACAAAATGCTAACCCCCCCCTGAAAATTTCATGGTTTACGTTTCAAAGGGTGTAGAATCCCCGAATCTGCAATACAAATTTTTCCGTCCGTCCGCCGTACGCACGGTTTTTCCCAAACGGCTGAAGCAAAAAAACTGAAATTTTTGGGAAAATCCATGTTGGTCCGGCGACGCCCAAATTCTTTAGCCAGCTCTCTCACTTAATTTAAAGTGCCCTTTAAGGGTTGTCAAAGTTTTGTAAAATCCCTAAAAACCTCAAAAAAGTCAAGGCGGCCTAAATTTGTATTTTTTTTTAAGAAAATTACACAAGGAAAAGAATGAGCCCCTCCCCAGGTACTTAGGTCAAACCATTCCCGATCTATTGCCCGATTTATGGTGCCAACATTCGCGTTATTTTGGTTCATTATTGTTTTTGTGTTGCTATCAGTAACCTAGTGACGTAGTGATGTAGTGACGTAGTACTCCTGAAAGGCTTTGTAGCCGATACACGGGTTGAAGCATTCTGATAACCATAAAAAACGCTGCAAATTCTTCCACTGGGGTTTATTATTCAATTGGCTTGCGTTCATGATTCGAATTTCTTACTAAGCTTTGGAGTGTGCGTGTTTAACAGGTGGTAGAGCGATTATTGTATTTCAGGAGATATGCATAGAGCACGTGAATCTGTTCTCAATCAAAATACCTATCTGGATTGTTCAGTTGATCATATTTGTGTGCCTCCTGAAATTCAATAATCACCCAATCACCTGTGAAACACCCACACTCCAAAGCTTAGTAGAAATTCAAATCATGAACGCAAGCTAATCGAATAATAAGCCCCAGTGGAAGAATTTGCAACGTTTTTTAAACAAGTTCTATTAATTTTGGGGAAAAGCTCCCAGACAGATTGATTTTTCTTCCCTCTTTTTGGATTCTAAATATTCTGAAAAGTAAACCAACAAATTCTGAACGGGAGTTTTTTTTTCGATTGCAAAAAGTGATGATTGAAAATATTGAAACAAAAATTTTCAATTAGGGATCTATTGAGTGAAACTTGATTATAATATCATGATCGCTAGGGGTAAGAGAGAAGACGAGGGCAAATGCATCATGTCACAGCAGGGCGGATAATGCCTTTAATCTAAAGCTAGCAGAGCAAATTATTTGCTTCAATCTAGAATTAAATCGAACCAGCAGCAAATTGCATCAATAGCCCCTCGGCCCCGAACACCTTTCGCCCATCGTGACACAATCATCTAAACAATTGGTCTGATGCCCGCATATTTGAACTGCGAAGTGTTTGAGCTACCTCACAATTAATTTACCTTTCTCACAAACAAACCGACTGTTTATTATTGCCAATTTCGCCTCCGTACTTTAACCACATCTCTGGCAAAGCCGTTTATACCGGTGGACGCTGATTAAACACGAAACACCTCATTTCGACAATCGGCCCGTTTCCTTTCTCATTCAAGCATAGAACGTTTTCATGTTTTGATTACAGTTTTTTCTTCATATACAGTTTCACTACAAATAATCTTGAATCAAAGATAAGTACTTTTATTTTTGCTTCTGACCAATTCACAACAGCATTTTACGTCTTTGAGAATCCTGATATATCTGTTCTTGTATTTGTTGGTCTGCAAGTCGTAAAATCCTTGCAATAATTCCAACTCCTTCAAATACCAGGCTTTTTTAAATCTTAAATTAAACCTGGTGCAAATAACCAATGGCTTATTTTTCTTGCAATGTCCTCTCTTGCCTTTCTTCTACAAACTTGATGAGGTTAGTAATATTGCCAATCACAACACTTTCGTGAAAAAGGAAAAAACGCTGCAAATTCTTTCACTGGGGTTTATTATTCAATTGGCTTGCTTTCATGATTTGAATTTCTACTAAGCTTTGGGGTGTGCGTGTTTCACAGGTGATAGAGCGATTATTGAATTTCAGGAGAAATGCATAGAGCACGTAAATCTGTTCTCAACCAAAATACATATTTGGATTGATCAGTTGATCATATTTGTGTGCCTCTTGAAATTCAATAATCGCTCTATCACCTGTGAAACACGCACACTCCAAAACTTAATATAAATTCAAATCATCAACGCAAGCCAATTGAATAATAAACCCCAGTAAAAGAATTTGCAGCGTTTTTTTTTTCTTTTATTTTTATTTATTTTTTGTTATGGTTATCAGAATGCTTCAACCCGTGTATCGGCTACAAAGCCTTTTAGGAGTTCACTCCAGTATCCACATCACTACATCACTACGTCACTAGGTTACTGATATCAACACAAACACAATAATAAACCAAAATAACGCGAATGTTGGCACCATAAATTGGGCCATAGATCGGGAATGGTTTGAACTACGGACCTGGGGAGGGGCTCATTCGATTTCTCGTGGAGTGTTCTTCAAAACGAGTACAAATTTAGGCCGCCTTGACTTTTTTTGAGGTTTTTAGGGATTTTACAAAACTTTGACAACCCTTAAAGGGCACTTTAAATTAAGTGAGAGAGCTGGCTCAAGAATTGGGGCGTCTTCGGACCAACATGGATTTATCCTGAAAATTTCAGATTCTTTTGCTCCATTCGTTTGGGAGAAATTTTGCGGACGGCTTACGACGTACGGCGGACGGACGGAAAAATTTTATTGCAGATTCGGATTCTACACCCTTTGAAACGTAAACCATGAAATTTTCAGGGTGGGTTAGAATTTTTTTTTTTTTTTTTTTTTTTTTCAATAGCGATTATAATGGTTTATTATTGAATAATAAACCAAAATCTGGAAAGTTTGGTGTTTTTGGCACATTGTTTCCTCCTATCAATAAATTTTCATTTTACCATTAATATTGACAACCGCTGGAAATAATAACCTAAAATTATCGATTTGGAAACATTAGCAATAGTTACCTAGTTATATCATTATAGGAAGTTCGATGTAATTAGTCTCAGAACTTTTTAAATATCAATGAATATTGTCTCATCCTGAAGTAGGATTCACTAGAAAACTTGGTCAGCTTTCTGTCTTGTTAGTTGAAAGGACTTCAGCAAAGCGCTCGGACCTGCTAGCCGGTGGATGTAATTACCTCCAAAAGGGCTTCAGTGGGAAGGCTCGAAAAGTCCCATTCCCTTTTTCCCGTGCCCAAAGACTGAAGGGAAGTCCCAAAAAAGAAAAGAATGGGTTAGGGAGCAAAGTGACCATTAATTTGTCGGAGAACAAGGGTTTGGTCTTTTGAGAGCACAAGGATTAGACGGAGCCCGTATGCCCCTTTTTAATTGTCATGCAAAAAGGTTCCCCCTTTCCCTGCATCAATATTGGACTTGGTGATTGCGAGAGGTTTCCTTTCTATCCAGAAAGAGAGGTAAATATTAACTTTTCACTTTGTCGCTGTTCTTCTCCTTCTTGCTTTCCCTCGCTTTTACCCTTAGACCTTCCTCCCCCTTGTCAAATGCTTCAAATCATTTCGCCTCACCTCTTCCGACACGACCGCACTCTATAGCGAACATTGAGGGTGAATGTATTTTTTCCACGTCTGTTTTGAAGATCAAACTCCGTCCAGAATCCAGGAAGAGGGATAATACGGAGCGACCAGGATGGAGTTGACTGAATTGGATTTCGAATGAACACAACCAATATCTGTCAAGACGTAGGAACAAAACGCTGCAAATTCTTTCACTGGGGTTTGATGAGCAGAAATCGGCTCACATAAATTTCACGAACAAGCAGATAACTAAAATACCAGTTATACTAAACGGAAGAGAAATTCCTTTTGCCAATACAGCAAAGTATCTTGGGATGACTCTTGATGCAAAACTTAGATGGAAAGAGCATGTCATTAAAAAAAAAGAAGAATTAAACATCAAGTTCCGAAAAATGTATTGGTTGCTTGGAAGATACTCCAAACTATCCCTACATAACAAATTGTTTCTCTACAAGCAAATTCTAAGACCAGTTTTTACATATGGAATTCAACTCTGGGGCTGTACAAAAAGGACCAACATCAAAATAATCCAAACATTTCAAAACAAGGTGCTAAGGAGTATTGTCAACGCTCCTTGGTACGTACGTAACGACGACCTTCATCGGGACCTCAAGATAGAACCAGTCAGTGAGGTGATCAAACTATTTGCCGCTAAACACGAGCAGAGGCTTCATCAACATATGAACTCAGAAGCTCTACGATTATTAGACAACAGCAACGTCATCCGACGTCCGGATAGAACAAAACCTCTCGACCTTGTGGCGTGACAATGTGACAAGTGCTTGAAGTGATCATATAGAGTAGTTGCCATTGGGCTATTACCTCTACAAGCTGTAGTTATTGTATTAATGTAAATTAACTTGATGGGCTATGCTCAGTTGTTATGTTATGTTTCTAATAAAGAAATTTTTCGAGAAAAAAAAAAACTGGGGTTTATTATTCAATGATTCATGATTTGAATTTCTACTAAGCTTTGGGGTGTCCCTTGTTTCACATTTGATAGAGCGATTATTGAATTTCAGGATAAACATAGAGCACTTAAATCGGTTCTCAACCAAAATACCTAATTGGATTGATCAATTGATCATATTTGTGTGCCTCCTGTTTTTGTTTTGATCGCAGTAACCTAGTGATGTAGAGAACGTGGATGCAAATGTTGGCACCATAAATCGGGCCATACATCGGGAATGGTTTGAGCTACGGATGAAATCCGGCAGATGGTAGTCGGGCGTCCCCCCTAACCTGCAGACTTTTCGGAAGCGATGTCTGCGGTTCCCAGAACTGTTCGATTGGATCGGGAAGAGACCCTTAACGTTAAGATGTTCAGTTGTCCACTGAAATGAGAAATTTTGTACCACTTACCTTTATTATTCATGAAAATTTTTAAAAACTTTCGGAGGGATATCTATCCCACCCCTGAGTCCGCCCATGCTTACCATCTACCAGTAACTTCTAAAAGTACGACCTTAGGAGTACCACTCAAAAAAAGGAGTACCTACCATTTCTTCCTTTTCGTGTTTTCAGAAATATGTGAGTACCCAAACTCGAAAAGTACATACTTAGTTGGTACCTGCCTTCCCAAAATGGAGTACCTCTGGTCACCAGGAAGTACCAAGAAGTACGTCGAAGTCTTCTCGTTCATCCGCAGGTAGTTGTGGAAATCCCGCGGGTTGTTCTCCCTAAGGTGCTTCAACAATTTCATGCACCCGAACTTTCTCCTTTCCGAAACCCATGACTTCTCCCAAACTTGTATTTTTTTTTTTTTTTACAATAAAAAAATACCCGCCACAAAAGCCGCTAATTTACGCTTTTTACTACGGACAGTCACTAACCCCATGGCATCAACTTACGGAATCTATGACGAATCTGGAAAAAATTTCTAACTCGATTTCGATAACTCGAGTCTGCCAGACGAACGTCGGTGACAGATCTGAATCTGTCAGATTTCATCCCATTAACGAGCAGTTCACATCGGGCACTGGTCAGGTGACAGATCTCGGGCATGAAAGATCGGCCGATAAGTTTTTCGTGTTAAGGGGCACCGATCTCATCGGTCACTCCAGATCGTTTGCGAAATCTGTCAGATGAGATCGGGCGACCAAATCTGTCGCAGATATCTGCTCGTGTATGGCTACCTATTGGCGTTTCCTGGTTAGATAAACCAATAATGGAGTTCTCGGATGGCACTAAGAAGACAGCCCAAACTTATTGATAAGCAGTGCCCAAATTTAATGAATGGAATATGTGGGAAACATTCAATTCAACTGTTTTTAACAGCATCACACACTTAAATCAGCAGAAACAATTTGGTACTTCCAAACTAACTTAACTAAAAGATAGCCTAGGATAACCAATCGGCTTTATTATCGATGGAGATGTTTGTATATTCGGAAAAACCCAAAAGGTAACATGAGGAGTTTAAGGGGTTAAACAATTGAATGGTGAATCCTCCAGTTTTCTTTGAATACCCACCTGCCAGTATAAGAAATATCTAATCTGCCCGAGAGAGATTAATTCACGATAAGATCGAATACAGCAAAGATCAAAATTAGAAAGTGAATGAAAAAAAAGATAAAATTATACAACAACTTTTGAGCGGGAAGTAAATCAAGCGCCCTGAGCCGGTTTTCAGTTTAAAATCCTTCGATAAATATTCTCGAACAAGAAATACCGCTAAAGGAGTCCGAAACGAACTTTCAGCGAATTAGCTTGATCTCTTATCAAAAGTAATATTAAGAGGACCAGGCGAAAGAAAAAGTAAAGGGATGAAAAAAAACACCGAAAGGGTTTCCCCTTGGTTAAAGTACTAAGTTACCCCTTTTGGCGTGGGGAGGCTTGGGAACCGTGAAGATTTCAAAGAAACCTAATTGGCCTAATCCCCTTTTGAAGAATCTTGGCGACAAAGAGGTATAAGTAAAAAGATATAACAGACAGCCTTTGTTTTTCATCGCTCGGTCCTTTTTTTAAATATATTTTTCTTTATTATTCTCTCGCTAAAAAGACCGCCTTCCTCTCTCGGGGGATTAACGAAGATCGCACCATTTCTCCTGATGAAAAAAAACCCGTGGGGTTTTCTCATGGCATTAGCACTCTGGGTTTGCTTAGTTCGCTCTCCCGTCTTCTCTCGTTTTTCCGCCTGTTTCTTTTTCCGTGCCCTCCTTAGGATCTGTTCCTCTAATTAGTTAACTTGGAAGTTTCTTCATGTGGTAACGCAAAGAGTGGTTTTTTTTTGTCTCGTCTTCCCAGAAAAGGATTTGAGCTTAGCAGTTCAGTTTCTTTCCTAATCCACTTTCGTTCGCTTTCAACTCTCAAGAAAAGGTTAGTCAGATTTGGAAAACTGCTTTTCAGGTCGTTTGGTTCAATTTCAAGAATGTCAGGCATCATGGACGTGCTATCGGCGCTGGTACTGCCATCGTCCGTGTGGGAAACGACGCAATTACCTCATTAATATTTTCATATTGGTACATTTTTTTAAAAAACGCCAACAGTTTATTATTCAAGTAATAAACCAACAATCATTTTGAAACTAAAATTCTAACCCCAAAATTTAAATTTCTATTGGGAAAATTTCAGTTTACGTTTCAAAGGTTGTAGACTTCCGAATTCAATACATTTTGGTTTTTGTTCAATAATAAACCATTTAAACGGCTGAAAAAAAAATTCTGAAATTTCATGGTTTACGTTCATTGACAAACTCTCAATGTTTTCTGGCTAGTCATGAGTTTTTGTAAAATCCTAAGCCTCTGTTCTCCCAAATTTGTATTTTTTGAAGAACACTGTTCGAATGAGCCCCTCCCAGGTCCGTAGGTCAAACCATTCCCGATTTGGATATTTATGGTGACAACATTCGCGTTATTTTGGTTTATTATTGTTTTTGTACTTGATATCAGTAACCTAGTGACGTAGAGATGTAGTTGAAGTAGTAATGTGGATACTGGAGTGAACTCCTAGAAGGCTTTGTAGACCGATACACGGGTTGAAGCATTCTGATAACCATTTTTAAAAAAATTTATTCAAAACGCTGCAAATTCTTTCACTGTTTATTATTCAATTGGCTTGCGTTCATGACGAATTGAAGCTTTGGAGTGTGCGTGTTTCACAGGATAGAGCGATTATTGAATTTCAGGAGATATGCACGGAGCACGTAAATCTGTTCTCAACCAAAATACCTATTTGGATTGATCAGTTGATCATATTAGTGTGCCTCCTGAAATTCAATAATTAATCGCTCTATCACCTCTGAAACATGCACACTCCAAAGCTTAGTATAAATTCAAATCATGAACACAAGCCAATTGAATAATAAACCCCATTGAAAGAATTTGCAGCAATTTTAAGACAGAATCCGTAAAAACTACTGGTGTGTGTGTGTGTGTTCTGTGTGACAAATTTTTGTTAACGCCAGCTATTCTCAACCGACTTTCGTGATTCTTTTTTTGTTCGCTCCCTACTTTACCCTAATTTTTCTGAAAACCTGGGAAATTACGAATTTCATTACTCAAAAGGGAAATAGAAAGGGATAATGCCAAAAAAACATTTTTGTGTGACGAATTTTGTCGATTTTGTTGATGCTGTCGACTCAGGCCATAATAATTATTCTCAACCGATTTTCGTACTTACTTCGATTCGAATGTTAGTCTACTAGAGCAAAAAACCTTGACTATTGGTAGCAGAAGGGTAATTCAATCGCTCGCTGTTCAAGCGATAATCCTACACCGATTCTTTTCTCCAGTTTTTTGTTCGATGCTAGTTTAGTAACAGAATAGCTGTGCAATTTTAAAATTTCCTTTGTAAGAAACAATCGACAATCTATTCAAGCCCCGCTCCCGCTCATACAGCTTGTACTGCCGATTTTCTGGCTCCTTTCTAGTTCAATTCAAAGTGACCTTATTATGAAACATATTTCAGAGCTCTCACATTTAATTACGGAAGGGAACGAATGAAGTCATAAATCGCCATATTTTCACTATTTGGTCTCATTTTAATTATTGTTTTAATTCATGTTAACCACGTAAAATTTTTCCATACCAGTGAATGATCACAATTTATTGAAAGAAAAATATGTTATTAAAAGTATATTCGTAAGTAATGGACAAGGGGGGGAGCTTGTTGATTCCATTTGGAATAAGGTTCTTAGGAAAAAGAGTCGGGAAGGGGTGAGTAATTTAGTGAGAGAAATTGAATTGCAAGAGAAAAAGTGGATTAGTATACCTTATTGTGGGAAAATTTCAGAGAAAATTGGTAAAATTCTGTCATCCAGAGAATTGAATGTTGGGTTCAAGAATAAACATAATCTTAAAGCTTCTTTGGGTTAGGTTAAGGATAAAAGTGTGGTTCCTAAACTAAAATGTTCATGTGGGCTCGAGTACTGTGGTCAAACTGGTAGGAAATTTAGGGAACGAATATAAGGATTGCAGAGAGAACAAAAGTAATTCAGCCTTTGCAAATCATTTGAATGAGTCCAATCATAGTTTCATTTTTGATCTAACGAACAGGCAATATGTAGAATTACCTCAGTTTTGCTCAAAGTGAGGTATGTCGGATGTGCAAGAAAAATTCGAAATTTTTAAGAGTGATAGGTCAGGGAAATGTTTAAATTAAGTTATTCCTCAAAATATTTCACCATTAATGGGTTCATTTTTATAATGAGTTTAGCTCCCCTTTTCCATTATGTTACTGTTTGTGGCCCTCTCACTTTGTAAGCCTTAAGTGCCATAGGTTGGTCCTCCCCGTCCCTTTCACTTCCCTGAGCCAATAGGATTCAATCTCCTTTCACCTGCGCATTTATAAGATGTGATTTTTGTGATTTACCTTCAGTTCATGTTTGTAATTGTTGATGATCTAACCGTCGAAATCGATTCAACGGTGTAATTTTTGTGGAAATATGGGGAACGTTCTATACTCCGTTTTTATTCATGTTAACCGTTGCTGTTTAATTCTAGGTGTTTTGTTTTTTGTAACAGTAATCACATTAAATAACTATTCACAGTGCCTGTATCTGAGACAGTGATTCGATGATAATTCATATTTACTATCAATTATTTGTTTTGAATAAGGGCCTTTCAAATCTAGGAATCAACACCTTTGCGCTCTCAACCGCTTCTACGAATTTTATTAATATAATTTTGATTTTGAAGGGTACCTACTGTAACATCTTGGATTTGCATAGAATTTTTCATAACAAATCATTCTTTGTTGCAAGAGTGGTTCAGAAAGCCATTTCAAAGTTGACAGCTGGTATCAACAATTATGAGTTGAGAAACACGTAATATTTTTGATGAGGGTCTTAGGTGGTTTTCAACGTTACTGCTTACAAATTCGGTGTTGAGCTTATGAGTGATAGGTTTAGCAATGCAAATGAGTAGTGTGAGCCAGGAGGGAAATTATCAGACATCTATTCTCTTCGGAAACCTAAGTTATATTGCCACCAACTAATCGGCTCACATCCGAAGGAGTTTGCTCTTCGCAAGTTGTGTAAGTCATAAGACATTATACAGAGTTGAAGGGAGTCGCGAAGGGAGGCGGCTGAGAGGAGCGGGAGCGGTAAATTGGTAATGGAAGAAGTTGTATACAGCCGGGAGAGTAAGAGAGAGAGACCCTTAAGAGGATACCCGTTTAGGAGTTGGGTAATACCGCAGGGAACTAAGCACTCTCGACTCGCTTAAGACCGCAAGTCGCAAGTACTGGCGAAGACTGAGGTGATCCTGGTCGTTGAGGGTCATTGATGAACAATAAGGTTGGATAAAGAGGACGAGCAGAGTAAAGAAGCGATTTTGTCCCTAAGTGTTATTACAATTTCTAATTAGGATTAAATCATGTATTTAATAACACATTCATAATTCATTTTGATGGGGATGAAATTAATCAATAAAGCGTTGATGGAATACAACAAAAAAAAGCTGCAAATTCTTTCAACGGGGTTCATTATTCAATTTCATTCATTTGGCTTGCATTCATGATTTGAATTTATACTAAGCTTTGGAGTGCCCGTGTTTCAGAGGTGATAGAGCGATTATTGAATTTGGGGGCACACAAATTGTTGATGAGGCACACAAATATGATCAACTGATCAATCCAAATAGGTATTTTGGTTGAGAACCGATTTACGTGCTCTATGCATATCTCCTGAAATTCAATAATCGCTCTATCACCTGTGAAACACGCACACTCCAAAGCTTAGTAGAAATTCAAATTATGAATGCAAGCCAAATGAATGAAATTGAACAATAAACCAAAGTGAAAGAATTTGCAGCGTTTCATGCATATCAGAATGGTTCAACCCGTGTGTCGGCTATAAACCCTTTTAGGAGTTCACTCCAGTATCCGGATTCACTACGCTAGGTTACTGCGATGAAAAAAAAAACAAAAAAAAAAAAACACGTTGTTGTGTTTGTTTGATTGCAGTAACCTAGTGAAGTAGTGAATGTGGATGCAAATGTTGGCACCATAAATCGGGCCATACATCGGGCATGGTTTGAGCTACAGACCTGGGGAGGGGCTCATTCGATTCCTCATGGAAAGTTCTTCAAAAAAAGTCCACATTTATGCGCCTTGGTTTTTTGGAGGTTTTTAAGGATTTTACAAAACTTTGACAACCCTTAAAGGGCACTTTGAATTAAGTGAGAGAGCTGGCTAAAGAATTGGAGCGTTGTCGGACCAATATTGATTTTTCCTGAAAATTCCAGATTTTTTGCTCCAGCCGTTGGGGAGAAATCGTGCGTACAGCGTACGGCGGACAGACGGAAAAATGTTTATTGCAGATTTGGATTCTACACCCTTTGAAACGTAAACCATGAAATTTTCAGGGGGGGGGGGTTAGAATTTTTTTTTTTTTGGAAGAGCGATTACAATGGTTTATTATTGAATAATAAACCAAAAACCATTACGCTAGGATCGTGCCCATATTCGGGGGGGGGGGGGAGCTATGATGCAGACTGCGTCATTAAAATTCTTGGGGGGTTTCTCAAAAATGTTGGGGGGGGGGGGAAAGTTGATTGAAACAAAGTTTAACGTGACGACATTAAAAAATATATTACATCCCTAGATAGAACGTAAATAAAATAACACAGGTCTGCAAAAAAAAAAAAATTTTGTTCAGCTGCATGGAATATTTTAGCTAAATTTTATGTTTTTTGGTGTGCTGAATCCAAAAATGACCGCTATTTTCCTCCGTCACGTACAGTTTTCTTGCAAATTAGGGGAGAGGGGGACATGAAAAACGAAAACGCAGAAAAAACACCATAATTTGTATTGTCTATAAACTCAAAATAAAAGAAAGTATTTGTTTACTATTGAGCACAAAATGCTTGAAAACTTCATTCAGTTTGCTTGTGGAACCTTTTTTTTTTCTTTGATACTTCGTCGCACACGTTTTCGTGCTCCAGCATTGTCCGTATCCCTCTTGAGCATCCCACAATGGTCAGCTAGCATATCCTCACATTTCATTTCGTATCAATCCTGGGAGTGACATGACTAAATATGAGAGTGAAAAAATGCATGCAATTCATAAAATTGACAACTTGGAAGCAACTACCAAATTGAGGTTTAACGCTGAATAACACCGTATGTGGTATGTATTCAAAAAACCAGTTTTGCGAGAAAACTAGACGTGATGGAATTTTTTGATTACTTTTTTCGGTTTTAGCATGCAAAAATCCATGGGAAACAGTAAAAAAATCGAATGCAGTTTTTTGGTTGAAGACCTATGTAATGAACCTAGTGATTCATTTAAATATAGTTGTTTTTCTATCTGAAATGTATGAATAGCAATGACAGTGCTCGGATATTGTCCGTTTTGTCTATTGCCTATAAATCTTCTTTCAGTTTTAGATAAAATAAGGGTATAATTACGAGTATTTTTCACATTTTTGTTTTGGGGGAAGGGGCACCAACTTACATGGGGGGCTGGTTCTAAATGTGTACGTTATATTTGGCATCATATTTTTAAAATGTTGTACAGATCTTGTGTATTTGTCAAGTTTCGTTGGAAAATAGGGGGTAAAAATAAAAATTTTCCTCAGCCTAGGTATTTCGTCTCTCAACATTGAAAGTAAACGTAGAAATGTTGAGGAATTTGAGGCAGGCACCGGTCCACTATAATAATGTTGATTGTATAATAGATACAACAGAACGGCTAAGCCTCGGTTTAGTCAATCCGTTTTTCCTTTTCCATTTAATTACCAACACTCTAATCTTGAAACCCTTTTCGGATGGTGGTTAGTTGGTGGCCGACCACAGATACCCATGCCTAACCCAAGTGTGGGTCATTTGAGAAATCACAGAACATTAGGGCTCGGAGTAACATTAGGTACTACATATGTTAAGTATTTTGAATTTGTTTCGAAACTTACAATTGACATTTTTTGTGGACATATTCAGCGTCGTATACGGACGTTTCAGAACCGTTTTCAGGTCATATTTACTGTTCAGTCATATTCTAACTATTTTTACGTCAGGTCGATCTGAACTATATTCATGAATACATCCATTTAAATCGTGATTTAAGGGGGACAGGTTGTCCGAGCGAGCTGGGGCCTCAGTCCTCTAGCTGTTTACTTTCAGTGGGAGTACTGATTGCCCCGGTTCGAATCCGGCTGGCACCAATGATTAGGGCCAAAATCCTATCAAGTGTTGTACACCTGTCCTGTCGTTAGACAGTTCACCTCTGATCTCGATATCACGTGAATCCAAAACGCTCCCAACCCAGGGGCGTGAGGCAATGGGAAGCCACGAGCGAAATCGTCAGACCTAGTTCCGATCCTCTCTGGAGGACGGCTGGCGACGTCCGCGACACCTCCTGGTAGTCGGACGAAAATCCAAGGTGAAATTCCTTGTTTACTTTACTTTACTTTTTTACTTTATTTATTCGCGATTCTCACCAAAACCACACACAACCCAGATATTGGTTTGCCCGTCTATTTCTCTAATTATTTAGCAACATGTTGCCAACAGCTGTCCAACACGAGCGAGGGCCCAGGAAGCCGAAGCCGCCCAAGGAAGGGGACAGTCCGACGAGGCGAGTGACGGAAGACACATCTCAACCGCCTCCACTGAAATTACCCACAGCCTTCCAGCCTCCCATTCAGCACATGAAGCCCAGCCCTGAGCAGCACATACAGCAGCCCATGTTCGTACCACATCAGCCACCACCGCCAGGACTCCTTCAGATACTCATGTCCGCAGAAAAATGTCAGGTAAGGCCGATTTTGTATTTCATTTTTCACCATACATGTTTTATAATTTATTCGGCTTGTTTTGGTTTATTATTCAATAATAAACCATTGTAATCGCTCTTGAAAAAAAAAAATGTTTAACCCCCCTGAAAATTTCATGGTTTACGTTTCAAAAGGGTGTAGAATCCGAATCTGCAATAAAAATTTTCCGTCCGTCCGCCGTACATCGTACGCACGATTTTCCCAAACGGCTGAAGCAAAAAAGCTGAAATTTTCAGGAAAAATCCATGTTAGTCCGACGACGCCCCAATTCTTGAGCCAGCACTCTCACTTAATTTAAAGTGCCCTTTAAGGATTGTCAAAGTTTTGTAAAATCCCTAAAAACCTCAAAAAAAAAAAGTCAAGGCGGCCTAAATTTGGACTCTTTTTGAAGAACTTTCCACGAGGAATCGAATGAGCCCCTCCCCAGGTCCGTAGGTCAAACCATTCCCGATCTATGGCCCGATTTATGGTGCCAACATTTGCGTTATTTTGGTTTATTATTGTTTTTGTTTTGATTACTGTAACCTTAGTGATGTAGTGAACGTGGATGCTGGAGTGAACTCCTGAAAAGGGGTAGCCGATACACGGGTTGAAGTATTCTGATAACCATAAAAAACGCAGCAAATTCGTTCACTGGGGTCTATTATTCAATTGGCTTCCGTTCATGATTTGAATTTCTACTAAGCTTTGGAGTGTGCGTGTTTCACAGTGATAGAGCGATTATTGAATTTCAGGAGATATGCATAGAGCACGTAAATCTGTTCTCAACCAAAATACCTATTTGGATTGATCAGTTGATCATATTCGTGTGCCTCCTGAAATTCAATAATCGCTCTATCACCTGTGAAACACGCACACTCCAAAGCTTAGTATAAATTCAAATCATGAACGCAAGCCAATTGAATAATAAACCCCAGTGAAAGAATTTGCAGCGTTTTATATAAAAAGATACCATTTTCATGAACTTTTTGATCGAATAATATATTCTAACGAATTTGGGGGTCTCAGTGATTTATGCAGAAGGTCTTTTGGCTATAAAAGCTCAGCGGTTAAATTCAATACTCTACGGTAGAGAGAGGTTCAGCCAAAACAACAGAGGAAATTTTCTCATGAGCAATCTTGTATAAAATCACTCTAGTCGAAAGCAGTAAACCAGACATCACATTAGATTTAAGCTTAAAGTACCCCTCTGCATAAAAAAGCACATTATTACACAAAAATGTATGATTTCTGTACTACGTTGTCCTTAAACGTAAATCACTTGTGTACGTAGATCACCCGCCTGTGGACTACTAAACGGAATCTATGGCACGCTGTACAGTGATCTACCGAAAATAAATTGCCAATGTGATTGGCCATCAAAGTTTTTATTTGCAAGAAAGGCCACCCAACCAAATGTTCAAATTCTTGAATATTTTAACCCATTAGGGTTGAACAATAACGAAAATAATGCCGACAAAGCTGGTTAAGATCGATTTGAGAGGCTAAGCCGGAGTTAGGAAGTTAGATGACAAATGTAAATGGGTGTCATCTCAAATTCATTAGCCCTGGTGTGAAGCTAAGGGTGCTTATCCAATCGATCCCCCCCATCCCGTGAAGGATGATAGTGTTAGTTGTGACGTCATTCTAATTACTCATGTATGATGAGGGTGTATTAAGCACCACGTGGTCCTTACAGCTGTTTGATACGAGTGTTCCAGTTCTCACAGCATCCCGCCCTCCTCTCCCGAGTCCGATACGCGTTTTCATCCGAGGGGCCCCCAGACACAGACGGGTCTTAGCTTGACGCACACGCTACACCGCGCACGCGAGCAGCTGCAGCCCTCTCCCCAATTACCCGGCTCACCTCCCGGAGGGTTTTTCCGAGGATGGGTCCCTCAAGGAAAAACAATTAGCGCCCAAGGCGAAAAACCCTCGCCTGAAGGCTTAAAAAAAAAACAGGGGAGCGACAGATATATCATTGGGGCAAAGAACCTTTACAGACTGGGGATGAAGGGATGGGGCACTTAATTTCCTAACCTCCGACAGTCAACCCCTCTTTTGTGTAAAATTTAAAAAATTACCTCCCCAACTTTTTTTCATCAACCTGTTCAGCCTCTGAAGGGAAAAATTAAAAATTAATTACAGCCGTTGTGTTGAAAATCCTCTCAGTCTCGAACTCCGTGAACGTGAAAATTAATCTACTGACACAATGAAGCCACAATCCACAGACCTAAAATTAACCTTATGAACTGTACAGTTTATTTCCTACGGCATTTTCACCACGTGTTTTCATCAACGAGCGTTCTGTTCAGACAGAGAAGTTCAATCTAGGACCAACATCCAACATCGCAGCTATCTTACATCGCCCGCATTCATCGATTCACAGCCACCATACATCCATTCACAGCTTCCATACTCCCATACATCAATTCATACTTACAGCTCCCATACATCGATTCATTAGCTATTTATCCATCATTGGAAGGGGCATCTGTACCATTCCATCACCCTCACAACTTCCATCCACAGATATGCATCTTAAAATAGTTGATATTTTACGATCTCATGAATTGTAATATGATTTTAATTGGAGTTACTGGTGTTGCAAAATACATCAGGATTTCCTGGTTTTCAAACCAAAGTCACTCAGCCACACAAACTTACTAACTCTTCAAAAACTGTTCGTAGATTGTTGAAAATTGTTTTTAGGGTTTCAAAAAATGTATGTGCCTATACTTTTTCGTTGAAATACCTAAAGCTAAATATATACAAGTAAATCAATGTCAACGAACCCTTGATTCAATTTAGTAACTCTCTCCCTTCATTATGTGATAGTACCTACACAAAATAGATGCTCTCCTGGTTACTCAGAAATCTCTTATAAAAATACTCCTAGGGAAACGAACTAGATACCCAACATTAATGATATTTGCAGAATTGGGCGTGCTTGACTTGTTTAAGTCAATAGAAAAAACAACTGTGATATACGTGTACAAACTCTATTTGAGCAATAAGATTGAAAGAGTAAACTTGGGAACTAGAAGTGCTGAAAGAATTACTTTGAAAAAAAGGAAAATGAACTCTACTTCAGCCCAAAGATTATACTCATACAGAGGTGCAAGTATCTATAACAACTTGCCAATTGAATATTGTATCTCGGTGAAACCTTTAAAATCGTTTAAATATAGTATGAAGAAATATTTTATGGAAAATCTCGCTCTAGAGTAAACTGTGTTTTTTTTTTTTTCACTTTCTTGAGGCATTCTCAAATAGTCACGTACTTGTCGTCACTCACTTATTGTCACCATTAGCCTCATACTCGTATAATAGGTAGAACTGGTTAGGATATCTTCTTCGCAACTATTGTAATTAGGAAAGTAGGAACAACTCATCCCCTCAGCACAAGCTATGCTTAAAGAGGGGATTAAGCATTGTTTACTACATGTTAATACTTGGTTGTTTTGATAATGTAATAAAATAAATGGAATATATTTAAAAAAATGTTATAGGAATTCGTGTGGAACAGTAAGATGGATCCATCGGTGAACGCAAGCGGGCCTGCCAGCCCATCCACTGCCATTCATCTGTCCCTCAGCCCCAGCTGGGAAGTGCTTCAGGTGAGTCTAGTGTGATCAAAAAACACTTCTATTTTCTCATACATTAATATTTATAGGAGGGAGCACGACTTCTAACGTTATCAGCAGCTCTCTAAACGGAGAATCAGCAAACGTTCGGATGATTCCGCTTAAAGCTACTAATTTCATCGTGCCGTAAAAACTACAGCCCCATTTCTATCAACAGATCCTCCAATGAAAAAGCAGTTCTTTCATTCCTTATTACTATTGGTCCGTTGAATTGCGACGCTGTGATGCCTAGCGTTTAAACCATTTAAGAACTCTTTCTTACTGCCAATGGGGTTAGTGCTTTCTTACCTTCCCTCCTTTGTGTTTTTTTTTTTTTCTTCAGAAAATTGTTTTTTCTAAAACTAAAACCAGTTAAAAAAAATTTGGGTGTGGCACATAGCTTCCTCGTATCCATAACATGACTGTATAGATCATTGAAAATTATTATTGACTAAAGAACTTCGTTCAATTAGGCGAAGTAAATATTGAATTAAGGTAAATTTATTGTTATGCAGGAGCAAAACTTGAGAAAATAAAGGTAGGCATGTTCAACTATTGAACAAACTATAATATATACCTAATAATAAAAATTTACATTGACGCTTAATGAATAGATGACTGAAGTGATAAATAATTATTATGACATTTCTAAAAATAAAATATAAGCATCGTTCAATGACGGATCAAATAATGTTGGGTTAACTGCAGCGTCGTTGCAAAGTACCGAACTGCCGTCATCCCTCCGCACAGTGGCTGTATAATGTCCAGAAAAAACTTCAAGCTCGAGCCTAAACCTTTATTTTCTCTTAATTACTCACGAGGACCATCTTTACATCAGTCCGAACAATCCCTGGAAATTTCATCGAAATCAGTCATGAACTCCCGGAGTTATGCGTGTAACAGGGATTTCACGTTTGCGGACGCGCAGAGGCTACTATTGATCCGGGGGTCATGAAACTTATAGGGGATCATCTACACATCAAACTGAACAATCCCTGAAAATTTCATCGAAATTGGTCAAGAATTCCCGGAGTTATGCTTGTGGCAAGGATTTCACGTTTGCGCATACGCAGAGGCTACTATTGATCTGGGGGTCATGAAACCTATAGGGGACCATCTACACCCCAACCCTCACAATCCCTGAAAATTTCATCAAAATCGGACTATAACCTCGTGTAGTTTTGCCCGTAACAAGGATTTGCTGACAGACAGACAGACACGGAACCAAAATTGTTCAGAAAGGTCTAAAACGCAAAATGCGAGTGGAATTTTTGATTTTGGAGTCAAAAAAATTTTTACAATCCGAAAGTGAAAACAATGCTTCCGCTACCTTGGTAGAGTCGGAAGCAATATGTTTTGTTACAATTTGTCCTCATCTCTTGTGTTTAAAATTCAGTATTTGAAATTTTGTACCTTTGGTATTCTTTCCACATTGCTAAATATGTATTTGGAATATTGATCGAACTTGTAACTCAGTCCCTTAGCACAGATCAATCATCTATGAGGGAGGTAGTTTCCACCAAATTTAGTGCCAACTATTTGTAGTTATTCGTGGAGAGAAATCCTTTTCTATTCTACTTGGACTAAGCACCTCACATGTATGGTTCTCCCAATATGCCTAGTAATAATTCCACATTTCAAAACACCAAAGTTATGTTAAACACTATTTCATGAAAATATAATTCCGTAGCAATTATATCAACTGATTCAAACATCTTTCGATTATACGCCTATTTTCACTATGTTCACACTTGTTCACATTCACAATCGTGTTGCGTTTATCCGGATCGTTGAAAAGATTATTTACCACGAAAAAATTGGAATCCTGTGTTTTATGTTGTTTAACCCTTTACGTTTGATCGAAAGTAATCCAGGACTATCCTTGATTCATATATGAGATTAATTAACTTCGGTTCAGTCGTTTAGAAGAATAGCTATGGTCGGCGAAGGGATTTATTTTTCTCCTGTTCTCAAAACGTTCATTATTGAACATGATAATAACAAATGAAGTCAAATTGGCTCGGAAACATTACGTGGTTGTGAAGAGTATTAAAACGTTTTTAACCAATACGAATTAAAAAATAACAATATTCGAACTGTTGGCTAAAAAAACTGTAAAAAATGGTTTTAAAAAGTACAGCTGGTTGGTTAGCGTGAAAAAATCGTTTTTAGTTAATTTTATCATAGCGAACGCTCGGAGGATACCTTTTAATGGATAACCATAATTAATAAAAAGATAGAATTGTGACCTCACTAGCACAATCCTAGAAAATGAGGGTCAGATTCAAACTGTAGAACATATTTATTACAAGAATTTTTAGTTCGCACAGGTGCAGAATCTACCATTGATACCTGCGATGTGAATAGGGGACCACTAAAACTCCAAGTCACACAATCATAATTGGAATGTAATTTAGTAATAATTTTACTAATAAAGATTAGCAGAGACACCAACTGGAGGGGAAACAAGAAACTAATTGTTATGGGTTTGAAAATCACTCTTAATCAATCTTATTGATTCGTTTAGCATTCATTTTGGGATAGAGATGTAAAAACTCTATTTAATGCAAGTTTCAATTTCTATAAGTGTTCATTAGACTCCTAATTACAGAAGGTTAATGTTGATTTCTCATTGTCGTGGCGATTTTAAACTCCATTGTTGTGGCTACACAAAAGCCGTCATGGCTGTTTGGAACAATTTTTTTTTTTTTTCAATTTGGTATTTGATTTAATTAAATACTAATATTAAAATGTGATACTTGTTCTGGCACAAAGTCAGGAAAAACTGAAATCAGATATCTGTCTCATTCAACCTTACCTACACATCGTTTACGTAATTCTATCGTTATTTGGTTGACAAAGCTCATTGTCGTGGATACATGCCATTCTCGTAACCTCTAAAAGTTTAAAACCTGAATTTTGAGGAAAAAAATGAAAATCATGCGTGCTTGTACATCACTATACCATTAGAGTAACATCTAGATTGTATAATAAAAAACGCTGCAAATTCGTTCACTCTGGTTTATTTTTCAATTGGCTTGCGTTCATGATTTGAATTTATACTAAGCTTTGGAGTGTGCATGTTTCACAGGTGATAGTATCCACATTACTACATCAGATACGTCACTAGGTTACTGATATCAACACAAAAACAATAATAAACCAAAATAACGCGAATGTTGGCACCATAAATCGGGCCATAGATCGGGAATGGTTTGACCTACGGACCTGGGGAGGGGCTCATTCGATTCCTCGTGGAGTGTTCTTCAAAAAGAGTACAAATTTAGGCCGCTTCGACTTGTTTTGAGGTTTTTAGGGATTTTAAAAACTTTGACAGCCCTTAAAGGGCACTTTAAATTGAGTGAGAGAGCTGGCTCAAGAATTGGGGACCAAGATGAATTTTTCCTGAAAATTTCAGATTTTTGGCTCAAGCCGTTTGGGAGATATCGTGCGTACGGCGTACGGCGGACGGACGTAAATTTGTTTATTGCAGATTCGGATTCTACACCCTTTGAAACGTAAACCATGAAATTTTCGGGGGGGTTAGAATTTTTTTTTTTTCCAGAGCGTTTACAATGGTTTATTATTGAATAATAAACCAAAAATCATAAATTTAGGAGAACAAAATTTTTTTAGTCAGAATCAAAACTCTTAATCTCTCTTAAAGCTTAATTGATTCATGATTTTTGAACCATTTAGTTACAATTTTATCTTGATCAGTGTGAAAACAAGAGCTCCAGAGCCCTGGTGGATTCAGAAATACTAGTATTCTACAAGGTTAGATATAGACACAAAAATATTCAGGTTTTCGTTGCTCAATATGCTCAATTATTACAATCCTATTAAGAAATCCATATACTCTTCAGGAAGATTTTTTTTGTCAAAGAGTGCTCCTGGTTTCCCGTGAGTATTCCTTGTAAATTAAATTATATTGTCTATTCCAATCCTATTATATTAAGAGTGGCTTGATAAATCCATACGTACTTTTCAGTTAAATCCAGTAATTAAGAATGTAACTTCTTCTTGATAATGTCGTGCTTGTCAACTTCATTCACTCCGACGAAGAAGCAAAATGTATTTTCCTCCTGGTTTCCCGTGGTATTCCCTTGTAAATTAAATTATATTGATCTGAAGGGTGTGTATCTTGGGTAGAAACCGGCTAGTCCTCGCTATAATTTGCGAGGAGAACCAGTAGGAAGTCGGGAAGAATTCGAAGGGACCGAGCGCCTGCGCGTGACTTATTGGCTTGAATGTCATTGGCCCGAGCGGTACCCTCCTACTTTGCCTGCCGCCACCCTTTTCCGTCTGGTTCTTCTTAGACGGCTAAAACAATTATGTACAACGTTTTATCTGTTGTTTGACTCTTCGTAGAATTCGTATACCTCTGGCGCACTTGTTTTGCGCATTGGTACACATAAAACACTTTATGGGTTGGCACTTAATTACAAGTAAATAGGTAGAAGACACTTGTATTATCGCATGGGTAACTTGTCTAACTTCCAATGATGAACCAGACACAATGATGGAATGACTTTCTAGCCGATAGAAACAGGAAATATGATATTTCTCTTCTCACAATCTAGAATCCGTCTAAAATATTTAAGGTAACGGCACCGGTAGTGGCCACTGCTCCAGTAGTGGCCATTTTAAAGTTTATATTTGAGAAATAAGGATTCCCGGTCTCCTAGTGGCTTCAAACTTACAGGAGGACAGCTCATGTCATCTTGTAGTCAGAGGTTGAACTAGGAGTGCGCAGAGCATCATTGGAAATTGTGGTAAACTTCTCAATATGACCGTCCCTAGTTTCCTCGTTTGTTGGGCTGTATCCTAGAGCTTCTACTGGATAGAATCAATTTTGTTCATCTGGTATTGAATTTAATGATATTAAACACGTAAGGAGGGCAAAATGTCAAGTAGCCACTACTGAGACATGCACGTGGCCAATACTGAAAATTTCGTAATTTGATGTGGCCACTACTAGATCAAAATAAAGGTGTGAGAAAAAATTAATAAAAAATAGAAAAAATTGTTCTTTTGATAGTTTTAGGCAATGGATATGTTAGGGAAGAGTCGGGCTATATTCTAAATGAGTCCTGAAGAAAGTCAGTACTACTGTTGGACCACAATTGTCAAAACTAAAGAAAAAAATTCTTAACTGTGGCCACTACCGGTACCGTTACCTTACCCTTGTAGATTTCAATATACAACACAAAAACCCCACCACCAAGCTGACCATATTAAACACAAATCGTTGATGTAGTCAAGGTAAGTGCTTGACTTCCTCCAATCTCTTTAACGCTAGATTTAAAATCACCCATATGGGACTCCCTCCAATCAGTCAAGAATGACTCTCAACTTATACAGGGTGTACAGCGTATGATCCGAAAATCTTGGCACACGTATTCTACAACTAGTTTCCAACAAAAAGTGCCTCTTAGAGATTTTTTTTAGAGGCTTCGTTTTTGAGTTATTTCACTTCTAAGATTTTTTTCGTGTTTTCGAACTTACGTCACTGAAACGGCCGTAACTCCGGCGTTTTCAAAGTATTTGCAAATCTAAGTAAGCCGTTGGAAAGAGCATAAAATTATCTATCGTCTCAGTCTTTAATAATAATTTTTTAAGAGGAACTAAAGGGTAAAAAATGAGCCTGAAAAGTAAATTTTGTCAAATTTTGAAACAAAATTTTTTTTTTAATGGCTCATTAGTCCCCCTTAATTTTAATGATACGTTTGAGCCTGTAAGCTTAAAAAATGCGCAAAAGTCTCAGCTTTCCAATGGTATATTTAATTTTTAGGTTTTAGAGAGAAACTTTTTTGAGGAAATTGAGATTTTATGCAAAAAACGTGTATTTTCAAGTACATTTGAGGATTTTTTTTTTTTAAAGAGAATAAAACCTACATAACTAAAACTTTTTTTCTTTTTCTGGGTGTAGAATGTATCATGTCAACGGCATTACCTAAAAAATTTAAGTTTGAGTGAGAGCATCCGCGGAATGAATTGATGGAAATCAACTGTTAAATGTCTCCCATTCTTCCTGATATCGTGAGGTTTGATCCCGTTGTTATGGTTTCCTCTTCTTATCGTTGATAGAAACATCGTCACGAGCGAAATGTTGAGTATGATAATGTGATTAACGGTCATAGGTAGATCCACACACCCGTTCGATCACATCAAATGTGCTTGAAAATACACGTTTTTTTGCATAAAATCTCAATTTCCTCAAAAAAGTTACCTCTAAAACCTAAAAATTAAATATACCATCGGAAAACTGAGACTTTTGCGCATGTTTTAAGCTTACAGGCTCAAACGTATCATTAAAATTAAGGGGGACTAATGAGCCATTAAAAAAAGAATTTTTTTTCAAAATTTGACAAAATTTACTTTTCAGGCTCATTTTTACCCTTTAGTTTCTTTAAAAAAAATATTATTAAAGACTGAAACGATAGATAATTTTATGCTCTTTCCAACGGCATACTTAGATTTGCAAATACTTTGAAAACGCCGGAGTTACGGCCGTTTTAGTGACGTAAGTTCGAAAACACGAAAAAAATCTTGAAAATGAAATAACTCAAAAACGAAGCCTCTAAAAAAAAAATCTCTAAGAGGCACTTTTGTTGGAAACTAGTTGTAAAACACGTGTGCCAAGATTTTCGGATTATACGCAGTACACCCTGTATATTGAACTTAACCGTGTATCTACAACATATTGATTATCGACTCATTCGTGTTCTTATTCGAAATTATAAACTATTTAATCAGAGTGACCTGTACGTTGACAGGTACGTTTTCCATAACAGGCAACCCTCAATCATTTAGGTATCTTCAAGATTGCCTTGTGTGTTGACAAACACAAGAGTTTTTGTTTTCGATCGCAGTAACCTAGTGATGTAGTGAATGTGGATGCAAATGTTGGCACCATAAATCGGGCCATACATCGGGAATGGTTTGAGCTAAGGACCTGGGGAGGGAGCTAGCAGTAACCTAGTGATGTAGTGAATGTGGATACTGGGAGTGAACTCCTAAAAGGGTTTATAGCCGATACACGGGTTGAAGCATTCTGATAAGCAAGAAATGCTGCAAATTCTTTCAGAGGGGTTTATTATTCAATTTCATTCAATTGGCTTGCATTCATGATTTGAATTTCTATTAAGGTTTGGAGTGTGCGTGTTTCACAGGTGATGAGCGATTATTGAATTTCAGGAGATATACATGGAGCACGTAAATCGGTTCTCAACCAAAACACCTATTTGGATTGATCAGTTGATCATATTTGTGTGCCTCCTGAAATTCAATAATCGCTCTATCACCTGTGAAACACCACACTCCAAAGCTTAGTTGAAATTCGAATCATGAATGCAAACCGATTGAATAATAAACCCCAGTGAAAGAATTTGGTTGAGAACCGATTTACGTGCTCTATGAATATCTTCTGAAATTCAATAATCGCTCTATCACCTGTGAAACACGCACACTCCAAAGCATGTAGAAATTCAATAATCGCTCTATCACCTGTGAAACACGCACACTCCAAAGCTTAGTTGAAATTCGAATCATGAATGCAAGCTAAATGAATAATAAACCCCAGTGAAAGAATTTGCAGCGTTTTTTCAAATTGACCTGCCTACTTACTATAGATCGTAAATTGTAGTTGAATTTAATAAGTTTCCATTTTGCACAGGAAACCACAGCCAGACTTCTTTTCATGGCCGTCCGATGGGTGAGATGTTTAGCCCCATTCCAGACGTTGTCAAAACGAGATCAGGTATTTAAGAAGATATTAGTTTCTCTAGTTTAGAATTGCAATTTACTGCAGTTTAGTGCCTAAGTTGAACTTAGTTTAAGTGACTTAGTTTGAATTAGTCCGTAATTCCCTTTTTGCTTCGCAGTTACTTCTTCTACAAGATTCTTGGAAAGAACTGTTCCTCCTTCACCTGGCACAATGGTCAATTCCGTGGGACTTGGGGCCATTGCTTGGTGGTCCCAAAGCTCGCGAAAGGTTACCTCAAGACGATCCCGTTGTCCATCTAGAAATTAATACAATTCAAGACATATTGGCGCGGTTTCGTCAGCTGTCACCAGACGGAAGCGAATGCGGATGTATGAAAGCTGTCATACACACACACACACACACACACACACACACACACACACACACACACACACACACACACAAAATCAGATTACTTACATACCTACATACATATATATAGTTTTCACACCAGGTAATCAATCCTAACTTGATTATGGTATTCTGCAAAATAAATAGTGCTACAGTAAACGCTTTTACAAATAGAATAGAATAGAATATTAATTTATTGACAGAAAAAAATCGATTGAACAAAGGCAGCAAATAATGAATAAATGAAACAATTTCTTCCCGTCCACCAACCAAATAAGTTCACAAGAACTTGTGGCGGCTGGTGGAGCTAGTCTTAGCCATAAACATCCATAATAAAAAAAAAAAACTTAAAAGAATAAGAAAATTAAAGTATATTTATTTTTGTAATGGATAAAGATACATTATAAGCTTTCTACAGAACAATTCCCTTAATCCTATTCAGAATTTCCCTCTTAAAACTGATGAAACTACCATACATATCAACATTAACATTAGAGTCATAAAAGAAATGTAAGGCTCTGTGATAGGCATTATTTTTTGTACGCTCATATTTAAGCTTAGGCAACTGAACATTAGATGTCAATGCCGTGCGTGTATGAGCGACAGTACTCCTATGCGAAGGTTCTATACCGGTTTTATAAACTATCAAGCACGATAGATATAAAAACAATTGCCGTACATTGAGAACATCAAACTCAGAGTAAAGAAGGACAGTGGGGTATCGTGGAGACTTACGGAGGGCAATTTTCAAAATAATGTTCTGTGCAACTTGCAGAGATCTTAGCAGAGATTTTCCGGCACTTTCCCATACAAAAATACCGTACTTTAACAAAGAAAATACTAGACCAAAATAAATAATTCTCAATTGAGAAACTGATAAAAAATTTCTAGCTTCCCTAAAAACGTAAAATAATTTCCTCAATTTTTGGTTTATTATTCAATAATAAACCATTGTAATCGCTCTGGAAAAAAAAATTCTAACCCCCCTGAAAATTTCATGGTTTACGTTTCAAAGGGTGTAGAATCCGAATCTGCAATAAAAATTTTCCGTCCGTCCGCCGGACGCCTTACGCACGATATCTCCCAAACGGCTGGAGCAAAAGATCTGAAATTTTCAGGAAAAATCCATCTTGGTCCGACGACGCCCCAATTCTTGAGCCAGCTCTCTTACTCAATTTAAAGTGCCCTTTAATGGCTGTTAAAGTTTTGTAAAATCCTCAAAACAAGTCGAAGCGGCCTAAATTTTTCTCTATTTGAAGAACATACCATTAGGAATCGAATGAGCTCTTCCCCACGTCCGTAGGTCAAACCATTCTCGATGTATGGCCCGATTTATGGTGACAACATTTGCGTTTTTTGGTTTATTATTGTTTGTTTGTAACCTAGTGATGCCGATAGCGTCGAGTTGTAGTGAATGTGGTTACTGGAGTGATAGCCGATGTGGATAATTGTAGTTTATAGCCGATACACGGGTTGAAGCATTCTGATTTTGTAAAACGCTGATAATATATAGGTAAATATCGTTACTGGGGATTATTATTCAATATTATTACTGGGGTAAATAGAAGAACATTCAACTCGGGTTTATTATTCAATTGGCTTGCGTTCATGATTTGAATCTCCAGTACTAAGCTTCTCGATGTATGTGCGTGATTTAGGTGATAAGCGATTTTTGAATTTCAGGAGATATGCATAGAGCACGTAAATGTGTTCTCAACCAAAATACCTATTGGATACTTGTAGTTGATATATTTGAAGCATTCTGATTGTGTGAAACGCTGATAATATATAGGTAAATATCGTTACTGGAGATTATTATTCAATATTATTACTGGGGTAAATAAGTCTTTCACTCAATTTATTATTCAATTGGCTTGCGTTCATGATTTGAATCTTACTAAGCTTCGGAGTGTGCGTGTTTTACAGGTGATAGAGCGATTATTGAATTTCAGGAGATATGCATAGAGCCACGTAAATCTGTTCTCAACCAAAACACCTATTTGGATTGATCAGTTGATGATATTCATGTGCCTCTTCTACATCTGTCTACCTTTGGCTACATCGTTTAAATTTGGGTTCGGGGAAGTTTTAACGCAATACGAGTGCTAAAGGGCTTGATAAATTATAGATGTTTTATTTCGGCTTGCGTTCAGGGGGGATTGTTTCAATATTAAAAACGCTGCAAAAATTCTTTCACTTGGTTTATTATTCAATTGGCTTGCGTTCATGATTTGAATTTCTACTAAGCTTTGGAGTGTGCGCGTTTCACAGGATAGCTTAGCGATTATTGAATTTCAGGAGGCACACAAATATGATCAACTGATCAATCCAAATAGGTATTTTGGTTGAGAACAGACTTACGTGCTCCATGCATATCTCCTGAAATTCAATAATCGCTCTATCCTTGTGAAACAGCGCACACTCCAAAGCTTAGTAGAAATTCAAATCATGAACGCAAGCCAATTGAATAATAAACCCCAGTGATTTTATCAAAGCCTCAATATGAAAATTAAATTTCAACTTGCGGTCAAATACAACTTCCAGATATTTACATTTTTCAACCAAAGGAAGAGATTTACAAATTATGATAATACTAAGTTCTCATGAATTAACCAAGGATTTCAAATTTCAGAGACTCCTGGCCTGGTGGATGTCCAACCAGTGGAAATGTTGCAGGACCAAGCGCAGTGCATTCTGAACGATTACGTCCGAGGTAAACATCCTCGTCAGCCCACGCGTTTCGGCCGCCTCCTCCTCATGATCCCGGGCCTCCGCTCGGTTCGACAGTCGACAGTCGAGCGTCTGTTCTTCCGAGAGACCATAGGAGACATCCCCATACAGCGCCTCCTCGGCGACATGTACATCATGGAGAAAACGTACACGTAATACGCCGAGTTTGGGGTCTCTTCCGACACGAGGGGTCACCCAGCTGAAAATTACCTTTCCGACAGTGCAGACGGCAGTTCCAACCCTTCGTTACATTCATAATGCACGCGGTTCCAAGTTACCATTTAACAGTTCTCGGGCACCTTCCTACCTATTTAAGAACTTTTTTTCTTTTTTTTTCTTTTGTTTTCATTTGTGATGGATATGGTTAGTTGGCCCCTTCCCGATTTTAGAATCTGTCGCCTTGGGAGATGAATCGGACGCCTTGCAAGCGTCTGGGTCATCCTCTAAGCGTGGCGGAGCGTAACAATGCATCCACCTCCTCGGAAGGGGCAACAATACCATTCCATCACCTCACACATTCGAGTGATTTTTCTCTGTAGATTAGTAAAATCTGCACATCTCAACGGAACTATGGGGTCGGTAGGGTCAGCCGATCCCCTAGGAAAACGTCCCAGGATCCAAGGCTGCAAGAATTCGGCCCTGACCCCTTGAAATTTCTTATTTAGAAGTACATAATTAAAATTTATAAAATCAGTTCAATTAAACCACGCTAACAATAGGCCTAAAAAGATTATTCAACTATGCAAATTACACAGTTGGCCAAATTCACATCAAAACCTCAACATTTTCTGGGCGTCCCAGGAAACCCTTAAAACCAGGCAACTTATTATTTCATGTACCCTAGATCTATTTACAGCCCCAGAAAAAATCTTGAATTGCGGTTTCGCTTCCCATATATATACTGGGTATCCAATAAGACGTTCCACCATATTGTATAAACATACGGATTTTTAAAAAATGTTTGTGCCCCTTAATAAAGATTTAGCAGGGGTAGGCAACTGAAAAACTGCAAGTTTCTGCATCTTTGAGCTCTCGCTAAGCGAGTTGGTCGCCATAAAGAAAAAAACAAATCGGTAGAAGGGTCAAATTTTCATGAAATCAAGCGCAGAATCCGGATCAGTAATAAAAAAATCGGTGTTCCAACTTCAAAAAAAAACGCTGCAAATTTTTTCACTGAGGTTTATTATTCAATGATTCATGATTTGAATTTCTACTAAGCTTTGGAGTGTGCGTGTTTCACAGGTGATAGAGCGATTATTGAATTTCAGGAGATATGCATAGAGCACGTAAATGTGTTCTCAACCAAAATACCTATTTGGATTGATCAGTTGATCGTAATTGTGTGCCTCCTGATATTCAATAATCGCTCTATCACTTGTAAAACACGCACACTCCAAAGCTTAGTAGAAATTCAAATCATGAATCATTGAATAATTAACCCCAGTGAAAGAATTTGCAGCGTTTTTTTTTCAAGAGCGATTACAATTGAAAAATATTCTATTTGAAAAATTTGAAATTTCGTAAGACGGAGCATGCATATCAGAATGCTTCAACCCGTGTATCGGCTATAAACCCTTTTAAGAATTCACTCCAGTATCCACATTCACTCCATCACTAGGTTACTACGACCAAAACAAAAACAATAATAAACCAAAGTAACGCGAATGTTGGCACCATAAATCGGGCCATAGATCGGGAATGGTTTGACCTACGGACCTGGGGAGGGGCTCATTCGATTCCTCATGGAAAGTTCTTCAAAAAAAGTTCCAAATTTTGACTTTGAAATTTTGTTTTTAGGGATTTTACAAAAAAACAATGTTGGTGAGCGTTGCTCACATTTATCCAAGTGCGTAAGAGCAGCGTGGTTGTGTTCAAAATCCTTGGCAAAAAAACCTGCAAGTTCAAAAAACATTTTCCCAAAATAATGATTTTAGAAGCAGACGGGGGAAGGAACGTTTCGTTGGATACCCTCTACAGTAGATAGTTAATGAATTTGCCATGAAGTTATTGATCTTTAACGAGAACTGATTTTAGTTTCTGGGCAATAAGCAGGAAAACTACCTGAGTATTTCTCTTCCAGCTACAATTTTTGTGCACATGCACCATCCCTCTTATAACAATTTAATTTGGTAAATTTGGTAATGTTATTGTTTTAAAATATTTTCACAATGAGCTAGTTAGGCTCATTTATTTATTACCACTATTTTTTATATACCTAGGTTAAGTTTAACTCGTTTCAAGTTACCAAATGAAGTTAAATCCATCCATACTTTTGTTGGTATCAAACTTAGTGGGTAACGAGCTATTGTATTTTCCCGTCAAACAGATGTTGCCGTAGTATGTACGTACTTCACACCTTATACTTATTAACTGTTTCTAACTCATGTAGATATTTCACATTCGTGTGACGATTTTGTTTAAGGTAGGTAGGGAGGCGCCCAAGGGATACCTATAATTGAAAATACCGATCATAGACTTCTTTAACGGTGAGAAGAAAAAAACATAAAGAAATACTAACAGACCTTCTAGATACATTATACTCTATATCGGTTATTGCCGAAAATAAACAATAAATTACCTAGTCATGATGTAATTTGCAATTTTGATATGTAGTTATAACTAATGGAATTTCTTCAAAAGAAATGTCAAACTATCTTCTTTATTCATTAGCTTTATATTATCTACGTTAACTTGGGATTAATAAAACACGGGTTTCCGTAAATAGTGATCTGTAAGTCGCAGGTTTATTTTGTCCTAAAACTAGAAAAATTGATCTTAGATGCGTATATAGTTATTGGACCGGAAGGATAGTCCAAAAATAACTTCATATTTTAGCAATGAAACCTAAAACACACACAATATTAGGTT